>JAPFFP010000113.1:22379954-22397773 GCA_026153255.1 Solanum medicagineum
AGTGCCCGATAGGGACACATGAACACATACTAAACCCAATTCCTTTAATAACCTAGTCTGGGATTCTACCGAAATTTTGGCAGAGTTTCCTCTGTTTTACTGACTAACCTCACCTGCAAAAAATAAGATCCAACAGCTTCCCAGATAGTAATACATATGTACAAAAATACAAATGCGGGCCGACAAGGTCACCGCTGCGGTCCTGCCGCCTAATAAACATGTCACGCGTATAAGTACATAATGCGGTCCCGCCGCCTGATCAAGTATACAAAATCATACAATATGCCCCACATTCAAACATCTCCCATACACCCGTTACACATAAGTAGAGATCTGGTTACTGAGGAGCAGCATGCCTAGAAACTAAAACGCGAAGTTTTGAACGTTATGTGGGCTAAATGGCTATATTTCATTTTAACCTCCTGTGGGCTGGGTAGATTTCTCAGGCTTAGAGATGTAGTTTGTGGTTTGCCGTTGGCCTAAGTGCCTAGTCGGCACTAGTCGCGGCCCCCTGGGGTGGGGTCGTGACAATTTTTCAAAGTTATTAACTCACTGACAATAAATTGAGGATATAATAGGAAATGTTTTTTCTGTCCTACCTTGATTTGTCAGAAATGACAAGTAAAATTATAAAAATCAAATTAAAAATTCTTTGACAACTAAATGTGAACAGCGAGAATATGTTAAAGACATAGTTTGACTTTTGTTTTTTTTTTAAAAAAATAAACATCCACAAAAAGTACAGATTATTGGAATACAAATCAAGATTGTTAAGTTTGACTACATTAACTCTTTTGGTTATATAAAATCAAAACCTCTCTCTCCCTTTTCATATTCAATATTATAGCTTTCCCCTTCTCTATATGGCTTTCCCATTCATCAACATCTTCTTGTTGTTATTAATCACTCCTCTTGATCTTTCACTTGGAAAAAAAAGATGTGTCATTCAAACAAGGTATGAAGTTCATGTTATCAACAGGCTTCCTCCGAATACTGATCAATTGAAACTTCATTGCGCGTCGAAGAATGATGACCTTGGTATTCATTATCCCCTCATAAATGAAGATTTTCATTGGGACTTTTGTGAGTTCATTTTTGATAGGACTTTGTATTTTTGTCATTTTTGGTGGGGTAAAAAGGACAGATCTTTTGTCGTATATAATGACCCAGTCTATTGTGTCGAACAAGGAAGATATATTAATTATCTACACTACTGCAAATGGGAGGTGAGGAAAGATGGTTTTTATTTGGAAAATTATAATGATAGTAGTAAAACATATTATATGGATCACGTTTTTACGTGGGAAGCTGATGGAATGCGATATTTATAATTTGTAGTCTAATTTAAATAAACTGGACTGAATTTTAGGATAACTTTCTTTCTCATTTATTCTTGTATTTTTATTTTTTATTTGTGTTTAATAAGGATCTGAATCTGAATGATTCAAATCGAAATCTATCAAACATGTGTTAAATATGTCTTGAGAAAAGATTAATGGTTAATTATATAATTATGATGTTAAAAAATAAGTTAGTGTGTGATTTCATTTTGAAAAATTATTCAAACATGTGTTCCAATTCAATTCTGACAATTTCAACGAGAAGACATAAATACCCTCATTAACTGCAATTTTTTTTTATTTTTTTTATAGAAGAATATATTCAACACACGAGTCCAACAACTACACAAAATAGGCCAAATGTAAAATTACTTGCTCTAATTGGACCTAGCTTAAATTATTTATCATTAATGGACTCATTAGCCAATCTATTTATCCTCTTAACCCCACTTTTTCCTTTTTTTATTTCGCCCATGATGTCACTATGGCGTCAACATGATATCAGCAGGATTGCTTTGAAATAATCCTCCGTGATACTCCGACGTTATATATATATACACCACATTGGTATCATATATGATTAGCTCAATCCTTTGTGATACTTTAGCAACATATTGATATCCTAGTGGTATCATATAAGATTATACTCTTTTTTTTTAAGAAATAAATAAGAAATAATTAAAAAAATTATTAAACTCTAAATTAGTAGAAAATATATTTTTTGTGATACCCTGTTGGTATATTGATGTTATACCGATATTATATAGGATTGCAACTTAATTCTCTGTGATACTCCATCAGTATCATATAGTTTTGGACTCCTCTTTTAAGAAATAAATCAATCAAAAGAAAACTATTAACGTCACAAACTTATTATTAGATTCTAAATTAGTAGAAAATATATTATTATGATACTCTATCGGTATATTGATACCATATTAGTATCATATAGGACTAAACATAATTCTCTGTGATACTCCATCAGTATATTGACACCTTATCGGTATCCTATAATTTTGGGCTCTTTTCTAATAAATAAAATAATCAAGAGAAAATTATTAAAGTCACAAACTTATTTATTAAATTTTAAATTAGTTGAAAATATATTCTTTATGATACTCTGTTGGTATATTGATACTATATCAGTATTATATAGGACTGAACTTAATCCTATATGATACCGTACCAGTATATTGATACCTTATTGGTACAATATATAGAGTGGGCGCTGATGTCAACACGACGTCAACGCACAAATTTTAATAGTGGGGTTGGGAGGGGGGCGGGAGATATAAATGTAAGAGAGTATATGGATGTAAACAGTTTGTTTCGAAGAGGTATAAACTTAGTTTTTCCTAATTTTTAAATAGAGTAAAATATATTTATAGCCTAGCTATGACAAACACCTAAGTTTTATGGCTTGACTTTTGGCACTTACCTCAGTTTACATTATTATTACGTCAATAATTGTAATACCATAGCTAAAGATCGCTTATATAATGTATCATTTCGAACTTTTTGGGCCAAGATAGAGCCAAAATATCGAAAGGGTTACAAAAATATATACAAGAATGGTCTCAATGGAATTTTTGGCAAAATAGTACAAAAGATAATTTTTCAGGGAAAAATTGTTTAACCAAAAGGGTACGCGATAAGTTCACGTCATAGACCTGCCCCAACTTAGTTCATTTTACCTCTTTGTCTATAAAATGTATTCAATACATGTGATTATGACCATAAGAGACATCTAGTACTTACTTGAGATTAAAACTTTTCCATCGATTGAGTTTATCGCATTAAATTATACAAGAAACAATTTTAAATGACTATAACTCTTGCACACAAGGAATTAGGTGGCGTATGACCTATCAAATCAAGGATCTTTGAATTAGCTTTCCAATGCCACCAATTTCGCCTCATTTGGAGTTCAGAGCAAAAAGTTATAACCATTTTACTATGGGATGCCAATGTAGAGTGAAATGACTTCCCTGGTTTACGATCGTGGTTTGAATGACGATCCGTCTTGTTAACTTGTGAAATGACTTTTGCAAGTCTATTTTTGAGTCTTCCATTATATGATTAACGATGTGACAGACTAAGTGTTCACTGAAAAATCAACAATGATTTTTGAGGACGACGTTGGAGATATTTTTTGAAACTTGACAAACAGAATAACTTTTTTATATGTATGGCCTACGAATCAAATATTACACAATTTATTTCAAATAAGACTTTGGTAAACTAGGTCAAAATTAATGATACTTAGACCCACACATTTTTATTAAATGAACATAACATACACAAAATAAGGATGAATTTACGAGGTTCTTTAAAATTTGTAGAAAAGTAATATATTTGATTTTGGTTAATTCTTGCGATGCATAAAAATCAGTAAATCACACACTCTTTATATCATTCTACTTAAGGTAAATAATTAAGTTTTATACTCCCTCTGTCTCATATTACTTAAATTTTTTAGACTTTAAAGGTTCAAAATATTTGAATTGTTCAAAGTTCAAAATAAATGTTTTAAATTTTTTCATATTTGTCCTTTCATTTATTGAACTTTTATATTTTCTAGGATATAAATTACACAATATATTTATGATTTAACAAAGGGCAATAGTGGAAAGTTTGTTATAAATTTTGTATTTAAATATTTTTCTTGATATGTGTGTATTACTTTATAAATTCAATTATTTTGAAACAGAGAGGGTAATGATTTTGCTGTATTTCAAATGATTAGGATGGCAATTCAAACAAGAAAATGAATCAACAAGATCAATAGAAATCAATTTGCGATACAAAGGATTTATTTATTTTATTTTATTCCTATAATAGAAGAACTAAGAAAAGAAGCTAAATCATTTTTAGGTCATTAATTAAAATTTGTCAATATTTATCAAAAGTTGTGCATAATTTAGCTCTTGAAAATGCCATTTTAGATAACATTAGATTTTGGTCAAACATGTATTTATATATTATTCAACCTTATAAATAAAAATATTAAACAACAGCAACAATATACCTGTAAAATCTCACAAGTGGGGTCTGGAGAGGGTAAAATGTAAGCAGACCTTATCAGATCAAATAAGTAAAGAGATTGTTTCGTTGGAACCTCATCTCAAAACATAAATAAAAATATTATATTACTATTTATAATTTATAATATCTTTTGAAATCTTTTTGTGGATATGACTAAACTTAGATTTTTTTTTTCTTTATAAAACACAAAAGTCTATCCGTTCTTTTTTCATTTTAATTAGTTATCTTCTCCTTCAATATGACTCTCTCCTTCGTCAACATCTTCTTCTTGTTAGTGTTATTGTTCGCTTCTATTAATATTTCGTCTGCAAAAAAATGTATCTTTTCCCAAAAGTATGAGGTACATGTTATTAACAGACTTCCTCCTGATACCCCACGATTGCACGTTCATTGCGCGTCGAAAGATAGAGAAGTTGGAGACCAAATTCTTCCCTTAGATGGAGACTTAAATTGGTCGTTCTGTGAGTCGTTTCTGGATAGAACTTTGTATTTTTGTCATTTCTGGTGGGGTTCAAAGGACAAAGCTTTTGATGTGTATAATGATCCATCTTATTGTATCAAAGGTGGAAAACATGCGAATCTTCTAAAGTATTGTAAATGGGAGGTGAGGGAAGATGGTTTTTATTTGGAACAGTATGATGCTAGTCAAAATAAATATTATATGGAGCGCTATGCTCAATGGCCTTAGGGAATATGAGTTTGTGATTTGTGTTATTGTTTAAATAAAATTGGACTGAATTTGAGATTGGCTTTTTCTCTCATTTTTTTCATGTATATTTATTTATTCATTAATTAAAAGTAGTAGATAAAAAGTTTATCTCTGTTCGTCCTATCATCTTTATAATGGAGTTCGTCATTTATTGATAGATTTTTTCGGACTTTTCTTTTAAAATTAGAAGAAAAAGATTAAAACGACGGTGAAAAATTGAATTTGTATCTTTTTTTAGATTGACACTTAAAATTACTCTTTTCTTATGAAATATTTATTATTTGTTGATAGATCTAAAACTCATATTGTAGAAGTTAATATCAAGCTATTCACCTTATCTGCATCTTCTCTAGTAGAGTGACATCTTTTATAAAAAAGATTTTTCTAGTGAAAAATTGATTGGAATAGAGGATCTCCACCTATAATATTATTATGTTAAATTTAATAAATCATCTTTATCAAAAAAATTTAACAGGTTAAAAAAGTAGACATTAAGTTTCTTAATTTTACTTTAATGATTAATCTAATTATCAGTCTAATTTGCTTAGATAGACTCATACATGAAGAAGTAATAATGTCTTTTTGGTCAATATTCCAAAAGGTCAAAAGTGTGTTAAGTTTTATAGTACATCTTTTAGAGAAAGAAAGCGTTTGATCAAGATTTTGATGAAAAAATAACTATTTTTTAGTCCTTGACATTTAAAAACACTTCTGAATATATTGGTCAAATATATTCTACTAACGGAATTACTTCTCGAATAATTTAATTAAAACACAAATTATTAATTCTTGATTCTCAAATTAATTGATTTTAGTGACTCTTGGCCAAACATGCTAAAAGAATAGAGAAAATTACAAACCAAAATCTTCTCATATGTGAAAATTTTAATTGGTCGTTTTACGAGTGATTTTTTACTAGGACTTTGTACTTTTGTCATTTTTGGTGAGGCGCAAAGGATAAGTCTTTTACTGTATATGATGACCCAAACTACTATTGTGACCCAAACTACTTTTGTCATTTTTGGTGAGGGGAGATTGTTTTTATTTAGAACAATATAATGCTGTTAATGACACATATTACATGGCTCGCGATAATGATTGGTCTTAGAAAATATGATGTATTGTTTCTGTTGTTGTTTATGTTAATTGAGAAGAAAAATTAAGACAAAATTTTTAATTTGATGTTCTTTCTCATTATTCTTAAATTTTAATAGTCCTACTGTTTTGATTTTAACTAGAATTTGTCATTAATCACTAATAGACCATCATTATATAGCTAGATTAAAATGTTCAAATTAATCCTTGTGACTAGACATTGGTTGTTAATCACTAACAAATCAACATTTATCCATGTCTCGAACACATTCCACAAATTTTTGTATGTTTATTGGTAAGGGCTATCCATATTTTTTAGATAATTGTTACCCTTTTATCTTTTCGTGGATATGACTAAACTAAGATAATTTTTCTTCTATAAAACCCAAAAGTCTATCCCTTCTTTTTTTATTTTCATTGGTTATCTTCTCCTTCAATATGACTCTCTCCTTTTTCAACACTTCTTCTTGCTAGTGTTATTGTTCACTTTTGTTAATCTTTCTTCCACAAAAAAATGCATCTTTTCCCAAAATTTTGAGGTACATGTTATCAACAAACTTCCTCCCAATGCCCCACAATTGCGCATTCATTGCGCATCAAAAAATAGAAAAGTTGGAGACCAAATTCTTCTCGTAGATGGAGATTTAATTGGTCGTTTTGTGAATCATTTCTTGATAGAACATTATATTTTTGTCACTTTTGGTGGGGTTCAAAAGACAAGACTTTTGATGTGTTTAATGATCCATCTAATTGTGTCAAAGATGGAAAGAACATGAATCTTCTTAAGTATTGTAAATGGGAGGTCAGGGAAGATGATTTTTATTTGGAACAATATGATGCTAACCAGAAAACATATTATATGGACCGCTATGTTCAATGGCCTTAAGGAATATGAGTTTGTAGTTTGTGAGATTGGCTTTTTTCCTCACTTTTCCTTGTATTTTTATTACTTAAAAGTAGTAGATAAAAATTTATCTCTCGATAGCCTTTCCTACCATTTTTACAATGGAATTCGTCATTTATTGACGATTTTTAGGGGATTTTTCTTTTAAACTAGGAAGAAAAAGATAAAAATGACTGTGAAAAATAGAATTTGTCTTTTTTTTGGGGAGATTGGAATTTAAAATTATTCTATTCTTAGAAAATTTTTATTATTCATTGATAGATCTAAAGCTTATATTGTAGAAGCTAACACCAGGCTATTGACCTTTTATTTGCATTTAATTGTAAAGAAAATACTTTTTTAGTGGAAATAGTGTTTGATACACACACACAAACAAGACTTGAACCGAGGATCTCCACCTATAATGTTATTATTTTAAATTTAGTAAATCATCTTTATCGTACTGTATTTAAACCAGAAAATATATATTGGCGAAAAAATAGACATAAAAATTTCTTTAAAAATAAAAATTAAAATATCCGACACTGCATACTTTACTTTGTATCCTTAAGAAATTTAATTCCCCCATTGTATCTAAAGTTATGAATTATTTTCTCTCAAGATAAAATGAATACCTATTATTAAAATAATGGTACCTCACACTTTAATAATTTTGATGAACTCAAAAGATAACAATAAATCACATGAAGATAACAGATTTGGTGTCTATTGAAAGTGTTTGTTAGGAAGGAACAAGTTCTTTTCGAATTTTGTTCTACGGATTTTAAATACTTAAATAAATTAACAAATAATATTGGGGAAAAAAGAAAAGAATTAATTGGTGAAAATAATAAATAGATTTTGTCCAAAGCAAATTATTTGTTAATGCTAAGCGATGATGATGATAGCGCAATGGAATTCATATTAACTCTTTAAGAGCTATAGTTTCTATTTAAAACACACACACACAAATCTCCTTCTTATTTTCTTCCATTTCTCGATTCATATTACATCTCATCTTTTAAATTTTAACTTTTAACTTAATTTGCGTACAAGGTCGTGAGTTTGAGCTTATTCATGCCTTTTTTTCATTTCGTTCTTTTGTCTTACCCTTTTGTTTGTTCACTCTTTTAAATGATGATATTGCTTAAAAAAATGTAAATATATGAGATTTTAAAATAATTCAAAAATGTAAATATCTAAGGTTTTAAAATAATTAAAAAATGTAAATGACATTAATCTTTTTTGTGAAGATTACAAGTTCTTTAATAGTGATTTAACAAACTCAACAAAGTATAATTATAGGACTAATCCAAATCTAAATTATAATTTATTATGCATTTATTATTTTTTTTAGTATAAAATACCACAATCCCTTTCTCTCATTTCATTAGCAATACAAAATTTTTCTCCCCTTCATCATCATCTTCTTCTTGTGCTTTTTGATCATTCCTCTTGACCTTTCACTAGCAAAAAAATGTATCTTTTCTAGAAAGTATGAGGTACATGTTATCAACAAACTTCCTCCTAATTCCCCAAATTACGAATTCATTGCGCGTCAAAGAATAGAGAAATCGGAGACCAAAATTTTCCCATAGATGAAGATTTTAATTGGTCGTTTTGTGAGAGACTTTTCGCTAGAACTTTGTACTTTTGTCATTTTTGGTGGGGCGCAAAGGATAAGTCTCTTACCGTGTATGATGACCCAAACTATTGTGTCCATCATGGACTAAACAGAAATGAACTAAATTATTGTAAATGGGAGGTGAGGGAAGATGGTTTTTATTTAGAACAATATATTCTTGTTAATGATACATATTACATGGCTCGCGATAATAATTGGTCTTAGAAAATATGATATATTGTTTGTATTCTTCTTTATGTTAATTGAGAAGGAAAATTAAAATAAAATTTTTAGTTTGACGTTCTTTCTCGTTATTCTTAAATTTTAGATTTGTCTTTGTTTATGTAAAATTGAGAAGAAAAAATTGATGTGTAACTATTTGAGTATAATATTTAAGTCCATTTAACCAAATAAGTCATTTAATTAAAGAGAAAAATGGACAAAATGCATTTAATGGTAACTTAATGCTTTTTTAAAAGGTACAAAATAGGTGCAATCCAAATCAAGATTTTTTGGGCAATAATTATTGCAAGATTTTGAGTGCAACAAAAAATTGTAACATCCTAATAAAAGGATAACTTAGTGTGAAAATATTTGCAAATTTGAGTGGAGTAACAGATATTGCAACATCCTAATTATAGAATTAAAAATCTTGCTATAATGTGCTAACTTTTGTGTTAACAATTTAAGGGAATTTCGGTCATTTTAATGGAAAAATACTTATTACTCTCTATTCTATATTAAGTAAATTTTTGAGGTTTTTTTTTCATCATTAAAAATAATTGAATTATTTAAAGTTTAAAATGGATATTTGAATTTTTTTTCATATTTATCCTTTGATTTATTGATATTTTATATTTCTACGAGATATATTACACTACTTGCAAAGTTATATTTATGATTTTATAAAGGGCAATAGCGGAAATTATGATTTAAATTATGTTCTTAAATGTTTTTTAATGCTAGTTTCTGGAACGTGCGTCGCACGTTTATCACTAACTATTCAATAGAATTTTTGTATTGTAAACAATAAATTTTAAATGCTACATATATTTTTGGAATCTAAATCATAAAAGAAAAAAAAATATAAAAATAAAATCGCTCGTAAATTTACTATTGAAATAGTTAAAAAAAATTGTACCTCTTTATCAGTAAATGAACCATGGGAGATATCCTCATCTTTCACTTCTTTAACTTGTTTTATTAGTAACTTGGGAGTAGAGTAATATTTATGTTGTGCTCCCTTTATTTGACATGGTCATATTAAAAAGTAAAATAAGTATATTTTAATGCTATTTATGATTTTGAATATTTTGTAAAATACAATTCAATATTATCATTTTTGGAAAGTTATTAGATTCTCAATAGCATACTACTGATGGATGTGATTTCAAAAATACCTTTATAAAAAATAAAAGAAGTTATTGCATTGAAAAGCTATAACGTTTATTATAAACGCAACAATTAATATAGTACCTTGGTATTGTGTGATTCTAATACCACAAAATGCTATTATAGGTTTTTCAATATTCAACTTTTGCAGCAATTCGATATCTATTTCTGATGATTCACGTCATAAAGTTATTGTTTGTAGGTCAAATCTAAATTTGACAACTAAATACATAAGTATAAATTTTGAAATTTACACATAGAAGATTTTTTAAAATTTAAGATTATTTGCAATTCTCATAGTAATTTTTTAAAAATAAATTTAACTTACTTCTCGTTCATAAGTACGATCTTTTTTCGTTTTGTTTTTTTATCCAATGAAGATCTTTGAACTTTCAAATATTCCAAGTATATCTAGAAAAAAGATTACGAAAAAATTATTAAGTAAGAGGAACATATTAATTTAATATTAAATAATTAATAAAATCTGAAAGACTTACCCAAGTATTTTCCCTTGATACGTAATGTTGTATCGTCAAATAAAACAAAATTATTTGAAAAAGAGATAGTAGAAAACTAGCTACTGCAGTCTTGAACTATAGTGTTATCGATGAATCTAACCTCAATCTCTTTGTTTACCGATAGAAAATTTGAATTATCACATTTAATGTGACCATTTATGATCTAATAAACTTTTCCTTGTTGCAATTTTTCGTTCCACTCTACAACACGATTGTTAAGAAGTTAGCATTAACTTTTATGCCATGTCAAGAAAATTAAATGTTAACGACTAAAATATATATGTTATGTTTAAATATATAAAAAAAGGAATAAAACTATTACCTCCTTCTCAACAAATGTTAAAGTCTTTTGAGTGTCCTCATTGGTGCCCCTTTTATATTGTTTTATTGATCCATTGCCTATAAGTAAAATTTGTATTATACAGTAAGAATTGTATCTTTTTAAGATATTAATTTTCATAACTTCATTGATCAAGTTTTTCTCAGAATCCATTACAAGATTGTCTAAAATAAACTATTAAAAATAATAAGAATAATACATGAATTTACAAATAAAAAAATTATAAGATGAAAAAGTATTTCCTTACTTGAGATATTATTTTTCGTGAACAGATGGAACTTCTGAATAGATGGAGATGTTATAAACAAATAATAGAAACTTTTAAATAACAACAATTTATTAGACTAAACTAACTAAATGAAGCCCATAAAATAATTCGAATGAAGCAAGTTAAACTGACATAATAATTAATATTATTTTTTTTAAATTCAAAAAGTGAAAAAAAAGAAGAGAAAATAATATCAAACAAAGAAAGTGAGCATGTAATATAAGTAAACCTGAAAATCAAATTGAAGTTCAAGAAAAATCGTGAAATAAGATCTAGCACCACTTAGCACAAATCAATGAAGGGATTGAATGAATCAAAATTGAAATTCAAGAAAAATCGTGAAATAAAATCTAGCACCACTTAGAACAAATCAATAAAGAGATTGAATGAATCAAAATTGAAGTTCAAGAAAAATCGTGAAATAAGATCCAACATCACTTAGCACAAATCAATGAAGGGATTGAATGAATCAAAAATTGAAATTGAAGTGTTGTTATACAAGTAGAAAAGTCATAAATCAAAAAAAGAAAATAAGGTTTTATTATATTTAAGACAAATCTTTCATCATATAATTAGGATTTATGGTGAAATTAGAAAAAACTTTTATTTATTTTTAAACAATTAATACATTTTTCCCTTTTAATTTTTTTTAAAAATCATTACGTGGAAAAACATGATTTCCTGTTTAAAGTTGTGTTTCCTTAAAAAATAAAAATAAAAAATTATTTTAACAAAACGTGTTCCTTAAACAAAAAGGAAAACTTTTTGGAAGTTTTTCCCCCTTAAAAAAAGTTTTTATTTTTGACTAATTTGGACGTTTTCCCTGTAATTTTTTTTAAAAATCTTTTTTTGACTAATTTACTTTTAGACCAAATCTATCTTAATTGGAAAATAATTTTTTGTAGGAATTTAATCATTTCTCCATTTATTATTTTTATTGTATCTAATATTTAATATTATTAAAATAACAATACAGTAATTAGAAAAAATAAAAAAAAAGTTGTTTTGGGACGTACTTTTTCGACGGTTTTGTTGGACTTTTTGTTTTTTCAAACTTCTTTGAATTATTATTATTTAAAAGTTTTATTATTATTATTTTTTTTCTTTTTTGGATGAAGTTTATTTTAATTGGAAAAATATTCTTTGTATAGAAATTTAATTATAATAAGAAAATCTTCTCCATTTGTTATTTTTTTTATGTAATATTCATAAAATAATAATACAATAATTAGAAAAAAATAGTGAAAGACAATTTTGTCAGTCTTTTAATGAAGGGCAAGAAGTTCAATCAACATTATTAAAAACCTTCACACAGATATGTTGCATTGCCTCACAAATTTAACTAACGTGGAACAAAAAGAGTAATATTTTTTTATCAAATATATCAACTGTTTATTTTCAATTTCAACATTTCTATCTGAAAATATAGTTACTTATTATTCATAAATTCAACCCCGATCCGACTTACAGGTGTTTTTCAACAATTCTACTTTTTCTTTTTTCAGAAAAAAGTAATAAACCCATTTTATTTATTACCAACTGAATATTAACAAAGCAAAACTAATATAATAATAAATATATTTATATTTTTTAAATAAATAGTACCTACCAGTCTATCTTAGCTATCTATAAAACCAAAAGCCCCCTTTCCCCTTGTGCATGTGTTATTCTTGCGTAGGAACCATACTAATCTTTTTTGCGTCGTTTAATTACTTAGTTTTTCTCCAATATGAAACTTTCTTTCATCATCTTTTTCTTCTTTTTATTGATCACTCCTAATTTTGACCTTTCACTCGGAAAAAAATGCTTCTTATCATCAAAGTATGAGGTACATGTTATCAACAAACTTCCTACTAATACTCCACAATTGCAAGTTCATTGTGCATCAAAGAACGACGAAATTGGAGACCGTTATCTTGGTATAGATGAAGACTTACATTGGTCATTTTGCGAGACATTTTTTGACACAACTTTATATTTTTGTCACTTTTGGTGGGGTTCAAAGAATAAGTCTATTGCTGTGTTTGACGACCCATTCTCTTGTGTCCACCATGGTCAGTATCTAAATTATCTAAGATACTGTAAATGGGAGGTGAGGCAAGATGGTTTTTATTTAGAGATGTATAATACTACTGATTGGAATAATACATATTTTATGGATCACATTAATTATTGGTCTTAGGGAATATAATATGTTCGATTGGTGTTGTTGTTTATGTAAGGTCGTTAAGTGGGAAGTAAATATATTATAATGAAATTTTAGTGTGACTCTGTTCCTAATTTATTCACGACTTGTAAATTTTAGAAAAAAAGCTCTAGATTTATCTTAAAGTTCAATTTTAGCCCTTTTGATACATTTGGCTTACCTTTAGTTCAACTAATATTGGTTAAGAAATTTAATCCTATTTAGAACAATATTTTTATGTTGATCTCGAATTCCTTGTCCCACACATAAATGATATTTTGCAATATCACAAATTTAAAAAAAAACATTAAACTACTCCTTTTATATTTAGATTTTTTTTTCATATTAAATTTTAATCGATTAATTATTTAACATCAAATTATTACTTCATATATTCATAAACTATTAATATATCTTATTATAGATAATTGAATTGACTTTCTTCATCCTTGCCGGTTCATAATACATTAAAACTATTGCATCAAACTCATAATGTTTATTTAATTTTATTTACATGAATATTGCATTTATTTTAGCAAGAACTATTTATATAAAATTTTTGAATGGAAAAATTGCAAGAATATACATATTTAGACCCAATTTTACCTCTATGTGTCAATTCCTAAAAATATTTGCACTTTTGTCAAATTTTTTGTTACTTCTTTAGCCTTTATCTTACATCCTTAGTTTGTTTTTAATTTTTTTGGCATAGTTTGATAAATAATGGTTGACATTTTTGGGTAAAAAAAGAGGTTGGCATATAGAAGTAACATTGAGTCTAAAAATGTATATTCTTGCAATTTTTATTTTTTTGAATTTGTATGATAAAAATGTGCAAAGTAGGTACACCGAACTAGTATTAACAAATATTATAATCATAGTTAAGTCAATAAATTTTAAAAAATTACTCTCAAAATTAGGTAAGAACGATATATTCTCCATAAATTTTAATATCAATAAATATTTATTATTTTCATGTCATATTTTTTATTTAATTATTAAACTATATGATATTCAAGACTAGAATCGACTAAATAATTTTTTGTGCCAATAAACTTTATTCTCGAAATATTATTGATGAGAAACAAAAAAGAAGGTGAAAAATTGTCAATGATTGATAAAAAATAAAAAATAAAAGAATGAGAAATAAAAATTAAAAAGCATATGCTCCCTCCCATATTAGCTGGTCTTCTTAACAAAAATAGTTGTATCATATTACTTTTTATTTATTAAATTTGAATAGAATTAATTAATAATTTTTATTTGAGCCCCTATATTTAATGTGATCCTTAGGACTTTTTTTTTCAATACTAGCTATTACTATATCTCATGTACGTTTTTTTTAACTAATTTTTATGTGCATTTATATGAATAAAGGGCGAATTAAAATAGTCAAATTAATTAGTCTATTAATTATTTTATAAAATAAGAAATATCTGTCTAATATGAAACGAGGAGAGTACTCTTGTATTCAAAGGTTTAACAATTTTCACACAAGTACAACAATATAAAGAGAGAACAAAACTAAGGTAAAAGTCATTTAATGGTAATTCAATGCTTTTTGAAAAAGGTCAAAATAGTTATAATCCAAAATCAAATTTTGAAAGAGTTAGATTATACTCAATTGTTTTTTTTCTATATATATAAAAAATAAAATTCATAACCCTCGATTCATCTAGTAAAAATTTTTAATTATTGAATCTTCAGAATGACTCTCCGCTTGATCAATATCTTTTTAATATTATTATTATTGATAACTCCCTTTGACCTTTCAACAGTAAAATCATGTTTGCTTACTAGAAGGTATAAGGTCCATGTTATTAACAAACTTCCTTCCAATTCCTCACATCTTAGAATTCATTGTGCTTCTGGCGACGACGATCTTGGATATCATTATCTTGGCATTAATCAAGAATTTAATTGGTCATTTTGTCAAGCAATTGCATGGACGACACTATACTTTTGTCACTTTTGGTGGAATTCGAAGAATAAAGTATTTGATGTGTTTAATGATCCAGTACATTGTGTTGAAGATGGAAAACTTCCAAAGATTACAACACAATGTGCATGGGTGGTGAAGCCAGATGGTTTTTATTTGGGAACTTATATAAGTCCCGAAAAAGTTGAAGATATGTATCGTTATTCTGGGTGGTAGTTTTGTTATGTGTATTTTTATAGTAATTATAGATAAATCTCTATGATAAAAAACGACCATATAAAATGGTGACTAATGTCTCAATCAATCTTTGAACTACACGGGGGAGTGAAGAAGGTGTAATCATCACAAGTTTTTATTGTTTTATTTTTATGTTTTGATTTTGAGACAAGTGTCAAAAACACATATGAACGAGTCCAGTAAGAGGCCCAAATGGCTCGGCGACGGCGGAGAGGTCTGGTAGAATTTTATGGACCAAGAAACAGGAAACATGCGATTTCGAAAAATTTCTCTTCATGTTATGCCACATTAATTATTTTTAGATAGAGGGGTTATTTTTCTAATAAGAATATGAAAAATGTTCCTTTATACAAACAGATTGATTTCTTATATATTTTTCTAATTAATTTGTGATTCCGTAAAGTTTGAAAATGTGCAGTTGAAACTTTGGACAAGTTAATTGTATATTATCCCTAAAGATTAAAAGTAAAAATATTTAATGATTTAGTCAAAGAATATTTAATGATCTCAAACGAAGTCAAAATTATTGGAGTGCAAGTCAACATTTTTTGAAACCAATTAAATTAAACTAATTATTTTATGTATAAAATTCTGAAACTCTTCCTACACTTTCAGTACTTATTTTCTCAATATGTCTCCCTCATTGTTCAACATCTCTTTCTTGTTTCTTATCACTTTACTTGACCTTTCAATAGCAAAACATT
The DNA here is from genome assembly GCA_026153255.1 of Solanum medicagineum. Lineage (NCBI taxonomy): Eukaryota > Viridiplantae > Streptophyta > Magnoliopsida > Solanales > Solanaceae > Solanum > Solanum medicagineum. The sequence goes on from JAPFFP010000113.1 coordinate 22,396,234, forward strand.
GTCCAATCTCCTCTGATTACACAGTACGTGTTATCAACAAAATTCCTTCTCCGTATCCAAAATTGAAAATTCATTGCGCGTCGAAGGATGATGAACTCGGATACCATTATCTTCCCATAAATCAAGAGTTTAAATGGTCGTTTTGCGAGACACTTTTCAGTACAACTTTATACTTTTGTCACTTTTGGTGGGGTTCAAAAGAACGAGCATTTGATGTGTTTAATAACCCAAGAACATGTGTCAAAGATTCAGATAATCCAGGTTATCCATATTATTTAACTACTTGTAAATGGGAGGTGAGATTAGATGGTTTTTATTTGGAACAGTATAGTCGTGTGAATCACACATTTTTTATGCGTCATTATTTGGACTGGTCTTAGGGAATTAAGATGTTTGGGTTATGTTTGTTTCAAGTAAAATGAGAAGTAATATGTTAATCCAAATATATCTATATGTTTGTGTTATGTTTGCTTCAAGTAAAATTTAAATTGAACTTAATAGATAAAAGATTTATCCATATCAAGCTCAATCTAATATACTTATCATATTGGACCCACGGTTCAAACTATTTAATCGACCTCCTCGTTGCTAAATCGCTATTTCTTCATTTTTGATATCATCAGCATGTGTGTATATATATGCTATGATGATATCTATGTACTTGATAGTATCAAACAATAATTAAACAATCATTTCAGTGGAACACCGCCTGTTCCTCTTTTATATCATTAGAGTATATATACTGAAATGAGTTGTGTTTTTACTGAACCACTAGTTCTTCATCCTTGAATTAAGGAGTCTTTCATTAAAGCACTATCTGTTCTTCCTTGATGTCATCAGAGTATATCTTCTTATACATGCTGCTACTATGGTAGCGGCGGGAATTTTTCTTGTAGCTCGGCTTCTTCCTCTTTTCAGAGTTATACCTTACATAATGTATTTGATCTCGGTTATAGGAATAATAACAGTATTATTAGGAGCTACTTTAGCTCTTGCTCAACAAGACATTAAGAGAGGTTTAGCCTATTCCACAATGTCTCAATTGGGTTATATGATGTTAGCTCTTCTTTGATGTCATCAGAGTATATCTATACAATATTAAAAGCATAAAAACTCTTAAAAATATCGTTTAAATTTTTTGCTCCTCGCTAAAAGATTTCACTTTAGAAATTTATTATTTTTAAATATTTAATAATGATAATTTAATTATTCTCTCTATTTGCTATGTGTGCAAAGTACGTCCAAAGTCATTGAATCCTACTTTGCCATTGTAAAGTATAGAATCCTAAAGGCATCTAACAATAATTTGATTTATTCAATAAATATTTTTTGGTATTTCTTTTAAGAGGACGTCAAAATACAATTTTGAGTGTTTTATGAACAAGGTAAAAAAATATATATGATAAGAATTCGAAGGTTTCCTCGATTCTACAATAGACAAATTGTCCTTTCCTAATTTCCTCAAATATTTATCATTTAATAGTCATTTCAACATTTAAAAATTTAAAATTAATTAAAATTATAGCTATTTAATCTTTTT
>JAPFFP010000113.1:22397873-22407974 GCA_026153255.1 Solanum medicagineum
GCGCTAGTAGTTAATAGTATGAGTAATATGAAGGTAAAAAGGTAGCTTCTTGCAAATAATTTTTCTTTTCGGATAAATAAAAAATTTAAAATTTAGTAATTATTCAGTGAATGATTACACATTTAGCCCATATATAAGCCATACTCTTTTCGGCCGAAGTAATATTTAAATGAATTAATAACTCATTTATTTATTAATTGAACTTATTTCGACCGGTCAAATTCTTCTCAATATACCCATTTAATCCCCTAAAATTTGTGTTCTAAAAGATTTAAATAAAATACATTTAATTATTGAAGGAATTATTTCTCTTAATTTATTTCTCAAAATTTATCAACTTAATTATGATTATGATTTTAATTTTTAAAAATATAAACACGACACATATCTCTTATCTAAAAATATACTTGACGAAATTGAAAGGATCAAGACAAATCCAAAGTAATTAATGTAGCAATTCAAAATATCATTTTGAGGGATTGACAAAACTAGAATGTTTATTATTGTTTTACTTTTCATACTATTAATTTTTTGTATATAACTTTAGAACCCCTTCTGTTTTTTATATACTTTTTTCTTCCTCAATATGGCTATCTCCTTGATCAAAATTTTCTTATTGTTACTAATCACTCCTCTTGATCTTTCATTTGCTAAAATATGTATTATTGCAAGAATGGAGGTACATATTATCAACAAACTTCCTTCTAGCTTATTACCATTGCAAATTCATTGCGAATCGGGGGATGATGACCTTGGAAACCACACTACTATCGTAAATGAAGATTATCATTGGAGATTTTGCGCGTCAATTATCAACAACACTTTATTTTTTTGTCGATTTCGATGGGGCATAAAATATAAAGTTTTTGATGTATTTAATGACGGGTATTATTGTATCAAAGGTCTTACACTTCCAAATTTACAAAATTATTGTAAATGGGAGGTGAGATCAGAAGGCTTTTATTTGGAACAGTATAATGCTGCTAATGACTCATATTTTATGACTTATTTACAAGAGTGGCATTAGGGAACATCATCAATGTTTGTGTAATTATTTAAATAAAGTAAGAGTAAATAAAATTATGTTTCTTGCGATTTGCATGTTTATCTTCTTAATTTCATGCAAAATCTTAAAAATTCAATTTTTTAAAATGATTTCCAAAGGGAAAAATAGGGAATTAAATAGGAAAACCAAAAAAAAAATCATTTAAATATATTAGAAAAGCAACAATATTTGAGTTCAGTAGATTAAATTGGAAATTTCAACATCTCCAGATTTATTTTTTCATTGGTTGAGATTAAATTCATTATTTGTATTAAAAAAAAACGGATGAAAGTTGATTGGAATTTTATTTTGATATTGCACAAGGAAGAACTAGGGCTTAAATCTAAACGATGAAAAGAAGGTAGGAAGAATATTTATCCAATTTTCTTGTGGATAAAATAATTTTTAGAGAAATATTAATTGTATGTTATTATTTTTCCTTAAAAAATTATTGAAGAAATTAAGTTTTTATGACCACATAACAAATTAAGGTGTAGATCGTTTTAACAGGAAAGCAGAATAAAATTCAAGTCATAAAATGACATATATCTTAGGGTGTAATCATAAATTACTCGGAAAGTGTAAGGCACAATATATAAATATGTCATTTTGACTTTGTTCCGATTGGTATCTATGCCCTCCAATTTTTGGTATGCACAATTAGACATTTAAACTTGTATAAAATTGAGCAAATAGACATATGAGTCATATGTGGAGCACATAATACGCGTAGGACGTCATGTAGAACAAAAAAATTGCCATGTAGTATGTTGTGCGGTACCAATGCGTCTAACAGATCAAGTTTTGGATAAGTAAAGTGCCTACTTATGCTTTGATAGCGTTAAAGGTCATAATTGCCGGTTGAAGCCAAATTAAGAACCATATTTATGTATTATGCCAAAAGATAAAGTAGTTAAAAATCTCATTTAATAAAAGGATAAACATGAAAAAATATCTAAGTAATTTCTTAACTTTGAGCAATTCACTTATTTTGAACTATAAAAAGTCACAATAATTTACCAAAGAAAATATCATTTTATGTTTTTAACTAGCAATCTTAACTTAATATCTCTTTGGTCCAAAATAAATGTCATTTAATTGCCTTATATTTTAGAGATATAACGGTGTGTCTGATATGGAAAAGCAATATTTTCCTGAAAAATATTCTTTTGTAGAAATAAATTATTATTTTTCCTTACTTTTCTAATAAAAATTTCATTCCATAAAATTATATATATATACAGTTGAAACTTTGGGACAAGTTAATTGTCTATTATCCCTAAAGATGAAAAGTCAAAGAATATTAATGATTTCAGACCAAGTAAAAGTCATAGGAGCATTTTGTAAATCCAATTAAATTAAAATAAATTTTTTATTTTATACTTTTTATGTATAAACTTCCACATTCTCCTTACATTTTCAGTAATTATTTTCTCAATATGTCTCTCTCATTAATCAACATCTTTTTCTTGTTACTCATCACTTTACCTGACCTTTCAATAGCAAAACATTGTGTTTTTTCCTCTAAACACACAGTACATATTATCAACAAACTTCCTTCTCCTTCTTCAAAACTAAAAATTCATTGCGCATCGAAGGATGATGACCTCGGATACCATAATCTTCGTATAAATCAAGACTTTAAATGGTCATTTTGCGAGACAATTCTCGATAGAACTTTGTACTTTTGTCACTTCTGGTGGGGTTCTAAACAAAAAGTATTTGATGTGTTTAATGATCCATATTCATGTGTCAAAGGTTCGGGAAATCCAAATATTTTAACTAATTGTAAATGGGAGGTGAGGTCAGATGGTTTTTATTTGGAAGAGTATAATAATCAAAATGACACATATTATATGTATCATTATTTGGAGTGGTCTTAGGGAATTAAGATGTTTGTGGTATATTTGTTTTACAAGTAAAATGACAAGTTAAAAATTCATCTTAACTTTCTCCTATCCTTGAGACGACAATCTTTTTTGTTATAAAAATTATTTTTATGACTTGAATCTTGTATAAATACATGAAGGGATCTATATATAGGGATGTTCATAATTTGAATAAAAATCGATCTAAATAAAAAAATTCAATTAAATTAATTAAATAAATTGATTTTATTTGGGTTTGATTTGATTTAATTTTAGTTTTTAAAAATTGATAGTGTTGATTTGGATTTGAGTTTGTTCGAAAAAGATGAACAATTAACCAAACCAAGCAAACAAATTACATACATATATTTTATAATTATACATACATAATAAATTATTTTTACAGATAATTTTAAAAATCTTTAAAAAATAACTGCATTTAATGATTGAAGAATGAAAAAGTTGTGTGACATAAAAGGAAAAATTGTTCTAAAGATAAAATGTTTGTTTTTTTAGAACAACTGTTTATTAGGCTAATTAAAAACGTTGTCAGGTTCATGTTTTTCATTTAAAGTGTAAGAATTATAAGATGAATTAATAGATAATTTGTGTTGAATATTTTTCTTAAAAAATTTCAAGATTATTTTTCCAAATTTATTCACTTAATTATGATTTTAATATTTATTAATGTAATATAATCTTAATGTAACACCCCATGAAATTACTAAAACACCCCTAAACTTGGTCGTGCGCATAACGTATCTTCCCAATCTCCGATGAAAAATTTGAGACCGGATTTGTGATCAGTGCGAAAAACTGAGTCGGAAAATGGTCTCGACTCGGTTTTATCGCGCAACAATGCGAATTATAATTTTTAAAGAGAGCTTAAAACAGTGAGGTTTCCGCGCTTCTTACGCGACGTGGAGTGGACGCGGAACCACACTTTGCTTTTTTCAAAAATTCGACGGAAATAAAAAACTCGCAAAAAGTGTATTTTTACACTAATGTGTGTCGCGCACTAGTGCATGGGAGGAGCAGTTTTTCTATTTTGATTTGGGAAGGGCAATTTCGTCCTTCCCAACATACTTTTATATCCCCCCACGATTTTTGATGTATAATTCGTACAAAAAGGGTTTTTAAACTCAAAACTTTTCTAAGTCTATCAATTCTACGTCAAGTTAGAGAGAAGAAGAGGAGAATCAAGCAAGGGTTTCAAGAATCTTCCAAGTTATTCGAAAGATTTCCATTCCCAGGTAAGTAAAGGCTACCAAAAGCATGACATTGTTCTTCCATGCGCCCCAATGTAAAGTTAGGATGCAAGATTTATAATTAGAGTCTTGAACAATGATTTCTTGAAAGTTTTTTTAATAGTACCTTTAATTCTTGAATATTGTCTCTAATTCTTGAATATGTTCTTTAAATTATATTTTTGTATATTAAATTGATGATCATCATGTTTAAAGTTTACAGTATATTTATTTCATTATGTTGTGATGTACCCTTTAGAATTCCTCTCTATAAAGACTTGAATAATGAATTTAGAGGGACGTCTAGAGTCTTGAATGCTTAAAACTGATGATTGATTGAGTATGAGTCCTGAGTTGAGTGTGTTGATAACTGTGGTAACTAAAAATTTTGTTAACAGAGTCGAATGGGTATAATTCCCTTAGATAGGGCAGAAAATCTTGCCCGTAGTGGTTGGGTAATGAGAGTTCTTGATGGATTGACAGGCTTATGAGCATTTTGAGTCCTGCGAGAATTATTAGCACCGAAATGGGTAAGAGTGTGTCCAACTCAGACCCACTTACTAACTACGTGGCCAGTGTAGGAGAGTATTGAATCATGAAAGCGGAGGTTTCCTTTGGATGTTGATAGTCCCTCTTCCTTTCTTTATATTGAGACATTTGTTATCTATTCCATTTTCGTTTGATAGATTGATGTTGATAGTTTGAGGCCACGTAGATGATAGCATTTATTATCATCCTAATATTCCTTTCGCTGATGAATGGGTTGAACGATGACAATGGGACTAGGTGGTTCGCTTGGGAACTAGCAATAGTCTTCGAGTGCCAGCCACCTCCAGGGTATCCTCTTGGGGCGTGACAATTAGATACTGGGTGCATGGACGAAATTAATCTAACGTTATTACATATCTGAAAAATTGAAACTCTACTCGAAACCGTGTGAAGAACTCAATAAATGTTCTTGACCCTAAATTTTCTCCTCTTAGACTTGTTCTCAAAATGTTTAAAGCATTAATGAGGGTATGGGTACTGATAACAGGTTTATAAGGATTTGATTAGAAAAGAATGAAAAAAAGATAAAATTACCTTTTATTAAAACTATCGAAGGGAACCAATAAACTTCATCTATGAGTCATGGTTTAGTCTACGGTTTGTAGACTTCCTCTAATGGAACCAACAGTTTTAGGTTTTCGGATCTATGACTAAGCTTCTTTGGTTTGTAGGTCCTTTCACGGGCTTGTCTTGCATGCTCGTGAAAAAATTACCACAACTATATATTTTTGGTTCTAAAACCACGAGACATCATTAACTGATCATAGAATGAACTATGAGTCATAGACCCTGCCCATACAACTCATCAACTCAATCATAAAACTGGACTACAAAACTCTTCAAGGGTCCGTATAACTTTCTATGGATCGTGAAACATTCTCGTGGAAATCAAATGTAAAATAGAATTGTCGGAGATAGTCTATGAAAGTCAATTACAATTCGTAGAAGGTACCATGGATTATAAAATCCTCCATGGAAAGGATCTGGACATCAGACTTCAAAGTAGGTTCAACGAACCCCTATCGGTGGTCCGTAGAAGCATATATAAGTCATAAATGCAGTCGATAAATTCAACTTTTAGCATAATCAAATTAAATTTTTAGGTCTTTTTGAACTTTCTAAGTTAGAATATTTTATATTTTAGTGGGTGTTATAATTAGTATTTGGTTAAACGTCTTTTTGCATAAATTTTTGAATGGGTAGGATCTCAATGACATTAAAAATTATTTAAAAGCCACTATAATAACTGTTTAAATTTTTTGTGTAAAGTTAATACATGAAAATATAAACCGTCTAAGTTTGGGAAGATTATCGACCCACTCACTTATTTGCTCAGTCAATCAAAATTGGGCTGATATATAGTTCACATAATCAATGAGAAATATTGTCAAAATAATTCTCTCTCTATATATGTTGATATATTATATAAGACATAACAAAGTAAAAATAATAAGCATTTTGGTTACTGTATAAGGGCAAAGCTAATACATGAATAAGAAGAAAAAATTTAAAATTTATTGTCTAAGATAAGTCATAGGAAATTTATGTTGAATATATTTTCTTACGAAATTTGTAAAGTAATTTTATAAAGTTTATTCCCTTAACAATCGTTATAATATTTATTAATATAATATAATCTTGATCTTTAAAACTTAAATAATAAAATTCTGTTCAATATATTGCCTTATAAAATTTGAAGGTTTGGTTTTTTTTTCAAATTTGTTAACTTAGTTATGGTTATGATGATTGTTAATATTATACTTTAAATTCGATAGATTCTTTCATGTTAAAAGTAGATAAAATTAAAAGGATAGAGACAAATCCAAATTAATTAATGATTGCAATATTTTGAGAAGTTGGCTAAACTAGAATTTTTATTATTATTTTACTTATGATGTTATTATCATTATTGTATATAACTCTAGAATCCCTCTTACATTTTCTATACTTTTTTCTCCCTCAATATGGCTATCTCCTTGATCAACATCTTCTTGTTGTTGTTATTAGTCACCCCTCTAGACCTTTCAATTGCTAGGTTTTGTCTCACAACAGATCTTCAAGTACATATTTTCAACACACTTCCTCCAACTAAATTACCATTGCAAATTCATTGTTGGTCAAAGGATGATGATCTTGGAATTCACTTTCCTGCCGTTGGTGAAGATTATAATTGGGGATTTTGCGAGTCATTTTATGAAGATACTGTATTTTTGTGTCAATTTCATTGGGGTATAAAATATAAAGAATTTGATGTGTTCAACAATGCATATACTTGTCTGAACGATCTCAATGTTCCAAATCTTCTTCATTATTGTAAATGGGAAGTGAAAGATGATGGTTTTTATTTAGAACAGTATAATCCTAATAACGCCACATATTATATGACTTTCGTATCTCAATGGGAGTAGGGAATACGACCAATGTTTTGTTAATGCTTTATGTAAAGTAAAGAATAAGAAAGGAAAAAAAAAAGATTTCATAACTTCGTTTGTGTTTGGCTACAATACTTGGAGTATCATTTATTTTTTATTTTTTAAAAAATTATTATTATTATTATCTCAATCTTGTTTTCCGATAATGGCTTAATTATAGATCTCTAGATCCAAAATAAATATTTTTTTGTTTCAAAATGAATGAATCGTTGATATTTAATAATTTAAATTAATTTAATTGTTCAATCTTCAAATATAATTTTAGAATTTTCTTTCATTTTTATCCGTTATTTATGATATCTTCGAGAAACTTTTATTGCTATGAAGGAGTAACTAAAAAGGATAAAAACAAAAAATAATATCTAATTATATAAAATTTTAGAACTACTTACCTTTTCCAAACTCATTTTCTCAAAATGTCTCTCTCATATTATTAGTGACTAAATTAATTTTCTCAAGACTCATATGAGAACTAAAAAATCTGACTAATAATGATAATTTTATCCTAAATCAAGACTTGATAATACCTTGTTTATTTGTCATTTTTGATTGGGTTCAAAGGAAAAAAATATATTTATTTGATATGTTTAACGACCCATATTCATGTGTCAAAAGTTCAGGAAGTCCAAATGTTCTAACTAATAATAAATGGCCCAAAATCTTGATTTGAATTGTTTAGGAATAATGAGATTATTCAACTGAAAAACATATGCACCTAGTGATTAAAATTTAATTAATTAGTACTAAATGAGGCATAAAGTGATTAACGTTGCAATACAAATCAAGATTTTGGAGACTTGAGTAAACTAAATTTTTTTTTAAAAAAAAAGTTTTGTTTATATAAATACAGACCCCTTTCACCTTTTTTACCATTTTTTAAAAAAGTTTTCGTATATAGCCACTCAAAAATACCTTAATCATGCTCCATAGCTATAGTTTGGTTATTACATTTCATAATAGTAGTTATAGCAACATTTGTATAATTCGCTAAACGATTCATATTTTTTGTATAGTATATGTATATTCTGCTATACAATTCATGCATAACGTTTGTATAATTTACAATGTTTGTATATTTCGTTATACAATTTGATTTACGCACAATTTTTGTATAAATCGCATGAATTATACAAAAACTAAACCTGTAATTACAGTTAGATGTTTGCCGCAAGCTATAATTAATTCAAATTATAGCTATGTTAGTTAATTAACTAGTATATGTTTGCTGATCCTACGATGATCTACTTGATTAACATCCCTTAATATGAGTTCTTTCTTTTATGATTCGCGATCGTAGTGAGATCCCACATTAGTGATTAAATTTATTGTCTAAGATAAGCACAGGTAATTTGAAGAGTACTTTTATAAATTTTATTCCCTCAACAATGGTTATGATATTCATTAATGTAATAAAACTTTGATCTTTAAATATTAAAGGCATTAAATAATACACATATTTCTCATCTAAAAGTGTATTATCTTTAAAAAAACTGTATAATGAAGAGGAGCCAAATTCAAATTAATTAGTGTTAATCCAAATCAAGATCATGACTTGATTAAATTAAATATAATTCTAGAACCCAATTACCTTTTCTATACTTTTTTCTCCCTTAGTATGGCTATCTCCTTGATCAACATCTTCTTGTTGTTACTAATCAGTCCTCTTACCTTTCAAATGCTAGATTTTGTCTCACTAATGATTTTCAGGTGCATATCATCAACAAACTTCCACCTAGTTTATTACCATTGCAAATTCATTGTGCATCAAAAGATAACGATCTTGGAATTCATTCTCCTGTGGTTGATGAAGATTATAATTGGGGGTTTTGTGAGGCTTTTATGGAAAACACTTTATATTATTGTCGATTTCGTTGGGGTATAAAATATAAAATGTTTGATGTCTTTAACGATCCGACTACTTGTCTCAGAGGTTTTGGAGCTCAAAATCTCCTTCGCTATTGTAAATGGAAGGTGAGATCAGATGGTTTTTATTTGGAACAGTATAATGCTACTGATCAAACATATTCTATGGCTTATGTATTTGAGTGGCATTAGGGAATAGGGCCAATGTTTGTATTAATGTTTAATTTAAGTGAGAAAGAAATTAACAAAAAGAATTCATAACTTCTTTTGTGTTTGACTACAACACTTGGAGTATCATGAATCTTTTTTTATTTTTTTAATTATCTCAATCTTGGCTTATATAATGACTTAATTATAGATCTCTTGATCCAAAATAAATACTTTCTTTTTTTAAATTAAGTGATTGTTGAAATATTTTTTATAGTTTAAGGATTTCTTATGTGATGAGTTCAAAAGACTTTAATTATTTTAAAGAAGTAATAAAAAAGATAAAAATGAAAAGTAATGAATAGTTACTATCTTGATCTTTTTTCTTAAAGAATGTGTAATACGTCAACAATTCACTTATTTTAAAACTGAATGTATGTATTGTTGTTATCCTTAAAGATAAAAAGTCAAGGAATATTTAATAATTTTAGACTATATGTTTGTTTGCTATGGAGCAAAATATTTTTGAGAACAAGTTTTTAACTTTCTAATATATGACTGGTCAAAATATTGAAAAATAATTTTTTTTGCTTACTTAGCAAACACTAAAACATAAGTAAATAAATTTGCTTATTCTTTAAGAATTTTTTTTTCTAAGTATTCATTTTCCATACAAAAATAAAATTTGTTAATGTGACTAAATTAAACTAAAAAAATTATATAAGATTTTAGAAATACCTTGTTTATTTATCATTTTTGGCTGGGTTCAAAGAAAAAAAATATTTTATATGTTTAATGACCCATTTTTTCTTGTATCAAAAGTTTAGGAAATTCCAATTTTAATCATGAGGGGCTAGTAGGTGGGTCAGGACAGGGATGGCTTGAAAAAAAAAATTTACAAAAATTTAAATAATTTTAATTTTATTTTGTGTGTGTTGGGAGTAGGGGGT
>JAPFFP010000113.1:22430643-22462965 GCA_026153255.1 Solanum medicagineum
TCCTTTCTCGATCAAATTAATCCATGCATTGCACGGCGAAATCAATAAAAGTATGCCTAATAGTCATCAGGATACTTGTAAGTATTCTATTAGAGAAGCCACTTCTGATTTCTCTGTCAAATCTAGCTCACCAAGTTCATCAAGCAATTCAACACGATTCTCAACAACCTGTGGGATAGAAATAACAATATTGTATCAAACTTAGGATGTAAATAATTAGTAAATTATATCAAGGAATAGCTTAAAATTTGTAAAAAGCTAAGAGTTATTAGGTATGATCCAAGAAAACAACTAAAATGGTGAAAGCCATCAAGAAGAAAAAACAAGTATAAAAAGCATCCGAAAAGAGCAAAAAACATAGATACATAAGTCGGGAGGAACAATGTTCGAGGAAAAATGCCATATCTCGAGCACCGAACTCCTCCATATCGGCCTATACACCTTTTATGTTCCAATCAGGAGTTCCTTTTGCAACCTCATGCGAACTTTATTAATATTTTGGGGCCAATAAAAGCAAAGTAGATATCTTTATGATTACAAATAATTATGTGATAAGAATTTATGGGATTCTTATGCACGTGGTTTAAATGGAGGTTCTAAACAATGCCAGATACAGGTTGGATGTGTACGTAACTTTGGAAGAGGCAAAACTTTCTCAATCCAAGCTATAATTAGCAGAAAGAGAGAAGAAAGGGAAATATCATAAGAGACTCACACATTTTTACAGATTAAATTCTTAAATAGGGGATATGGATGCAGGTGATGGAGTTTGTAACTATTGCAAATCTTACCAGCTACTTCAATGTCCCAAAAACATTAACATTAGATAGGTGCTCCTGCAACTTATTAAACTAGCAAGACAGATTTTCCAGAGTATTAAGCTACAAATGCTTCCATGAAGAAACCGGACATTGTTTACTAGAGAAGGTTTACCAACAACTTTTTAACTTTGCAGACTCAATGCATTATCTACAAACAGAACACGGAAAAAAATCCTGCCTCACATTTGATCTAGAATAACTTATATATAAACAAACTACAACTCATAATAATCAAATTATAGGAGGTAAACTTCTGAAACTACAAGGAAATTTTCAAAAACCTGATAAGTAAATGATACAAAACAGTTGAATCAAATGACTAACTTGATATTAGCCAATTTTCTCTAGAGCACCAAAGAGCGGAAAATGAGTAGAATAATCCACACTATTTCCAACAGCAATTTCATTAAAATGTGACTCGTAATAACCAAATTTTATTGAATTAATTTCCGCTAACGAGTAAATATACAGCGAAAACAGTGCAAACAGTTGAATCAATCAAATGACTGAAACTTAAGTTAGTCAATTTAACCTCTACACAATCACCACAGGCACCTAAAGTGAGAAAAAACTAAACCTAAAAACAATGTAACACTACTTCCAGTTTCAAACTCCAACTCATAATAACGAAATTTTATCAAAACAACAGCTGAAAATGAGTAAATTTACGGGGAAACTCTGCAAACAATTGAATCGACGGACTTAAACTGAAATCAGTCAATTTGATCTCTACACAGTCAGAATACGGCACTTAAAGTAAGAAACTAAACCTAAAAACGACGTAACACTACTTCCAGCATCAAACTGCAACTCAAAATGAGTGAAATTGGAGGAGAAAAGGTTACATCTGAAGATTTGATAGCTTCGATTAGGCTTTTTAGATCGCTGCCGGTCTTCGAATTTGAGTTCTTCATCTTCTCTCTGTGTGTGAATTTTCCTTCCCAATTTTCCCGCCTTTGGGATGGGGAAAATATTTATAGTGAGAATGAGAGTGACACCTGTTCGATGTAGTATTATTACAGGCACCCCATTTTGGAAATTTTTAAATTTTGGTTATTTATTATTGGTCGGTTCAAATGAAATGTTTTAATTTTATAATTTTAATTGGAAGAAAATGATTTACTTTGGCTTATTTTTAATTTTATAAATTTAAGATTTACTTTGGCTTATTTCAAATAAAAAATTGAGTGCTTTTATTTAATTTGTGAGAATTAGATGGAGAAATTCTCATGTGCGTTTGAATTGTTGTTTTGGCCAAGATTATACCAAAATCAATCATTGTAAATATTTTAATAATATTATATCTTTATCAAAACCATCTCCAAGCGATCAAAATTTAAATAGTAAGCAACGTATTCATATATATAATACTTAGAAGATATATCGCATTAATACTCATTCATAATCAAGGATCCATGCGCTTGTATAATAAACGTACATAGTTTCATGCCTTGCCTCTCTTAATTTATCATTTGTACCGCAGTACAAAGGATAATATTATTACCTATATATATTATTACAATTAATATAAGTAGATGACCTTTTTTAACTAGTCATGACTAGTAAAAAAGCCTGGGAAGACTTTCCTTGTCATCCTAGGCTTGACACTAGGACTAGGAACCGGAACACTTTTATCAGTACCATTAGAACCGCGGCCAAAACCACAACCACTACCTTGGCCTGATCCTCCACTACCATCTCGTCCTCGACCACTACCTCCACCTCCACCTCCTCCACCACCACCACCTCCACCACTTCTTCCCCATCCAGAACCGCTACCACTTCCAAAACCATAACCACCTCTTGTACCACCACCTTCACCTCCTCCTCCTCCACCACCTCCTCCACCACTCCATCCACCAGGGAATGGTGAAGGCGCGGGGCTAATTGGGGAAGGTAGGGGCACTAGAACAGGATGAGCGCCTAAACTTTGACAAGTATTAGTGCTCACCATCATCCCGAGGGAAAATGATATCAGCAACAACAATAAGCGAGCCATGTTTCTCAAATTATGAAAACTATTTTGAATGCTTAATATATAACTTATTGTATAGACAATGTATATATAGTAAAAAAAAACTACGTATCTCACGTGAATAGACAAGTATGAACATATTTTACGTACCAAAAAGGGCATTTTTGTGTGTAAAAGTAACATAATCTTTGCCTTATTTGCTGCTTCTACAAAGTGAATTGAATATTTCTAAGCAAAAGAAAGAAATTAAGAAAGAAAGTGTTGGTGTGTCCATTAATAATGTGTTAAAAACCGAAAGTGATGTAAAATAATCAAGAAAGCCAGTATCTCAGGGCCTTGGAGAACTTTTGCACCACTTGGATGAAAATTAGACGAAAACTTTATCGTCGTCATTTATCTGAAAAAATTTTAAGTTGCTATAATGAAATATTTTTATAAAAAGCATATAGTATAATATAACTTACACAATTGCGTTGCCAATTCGATCAGCATTGTATGCCAGAAGTTTGTTTTTGGCCCCTTCTAATGTTTTTTGTGAATTACATTAATACAATACCTAGGGAATTTCACCTCGAATTCTTTTATAAAAGTGTATATACACATGTATATATATAAATTCAATTTTAGAAAAAATTAATTATTATAATAAAATGTTAGTATAGATAGACGTCTTGATTCTAAAAGGATTTTAAAATATTATTTATAGTCGATATCCTAGTCCAAATGGTTATATAGCTTTTGACTTGTTCAATCGGAAAAGTTGAGATTTCCTTATAACTAGCTAGTAGTTTCAGATGTTTTATATATCATTGAGATTGTCATGCATTTCAATTTCTATTTACACCTTTGGACCAAGTTGATTGAATTTCATCTTTTCCCTCATCGTGATTCAGAATCGTGGAGCTTTAATTTCAAGAGCAGATGGAGGTATGGATACGATTTTACAAAAATTCAATAATTTTTGGGTATATACATATTTGGCTATATGAGCTTAGTTATTAGTAGTTATTATTGCGTAGCTATATTAACTTGAGATTATTGTAAAATACAATATATTATTTCTATTTTAAATATTTGCCTATGAAAGTTTTGGATCAAATTCTTCTCGCCTCATTAGTTTAATTTGGACTCTTTCTTGGATAATAACCTTTATGCATTGCATCCACATACTATATCGTTTATTAGAAACAAAAAAAATTTCAATGACTTGGAACTGAACCTAAGCAAAGTAGTACATATCCTAACTTAGGAAATTATACTACTAATACATGACACTTCAAAAAACACAAAACATAACATGATAATTAGATCGACATGCATATTGCAATACTAAATATTTAGAAATTTATAAGTTAAAAGACAAAATTACAACGTCGAATTGAAATGTTCTAGGGATTGTTACCACCAATGCCACCAAGTCCACCACCAAGACCTAGACCGCCAAGACCACCAAGTCCTCCAACACCATTACCATTGCCACCAAAACCACCTAGCCCTCCGATTCCACCAACGTTGCCACCAATGCCACCAAACGAGATGGATTTCTCATCAAAACCTTGGCTAAGTTTTGGAGCTCTACTTATCACCTCAGTGCTTACCGTTACACTCTTGGTCTCAGCCTGAACATAAAGCAGACAAATCAAAGTTGAAAAATAAGGTTACTTAAGGTAAAAATAAAGTGCATGATATATATAAATATATAGTACAACATTAATATAATTAATGGAATCCCACAAGTATGGGATCTGAGGAGGATAAATGTACGCAGACCTTATTACTACCTCTCAGAGACAGAGATGCTGTTTCCAAAAAACTCTCGTCCTAAAAATCAAGCCCCATATAATAAGGAAAAAAAATTAGTGATGGACAATTTTTGTCGCTAAACAACAAACCTGAGGAATGTTTCTTGCAGTGACGACATGGAAAAGTACAAGTCCAAACACAAACATAATGTACCAATGACTAGCCATTTTTTTACTCTTAATTATCTCTCTTTCACACACACACAAAAATAAGGTAAGTTTTTTTCACTTCTATTGTTATGTGGTAAGGAAATTTTAAAAAAAAAAATTGTGATGAGGGGGTATTTAAAGGTAGGAAAAAAGGGAGGGGACAGTTGTGAGAATTGAAGATATTAGGCAAATATATAGTAAATGAATTAAGGGTATTAAATAAGAGTTTAATTTTGATGCACTGTAGTATACTTAATTCTTACACTATCCGATAATGTTGACTTGTTATTGTAGGTTATCAAAAAGTATTTCTTTATAATATTTATTTATTTATTTACTTATAATTTTTAAAAATAAAACATAATTATTAATTTTTTTCCTCTTTTTTTCTACTTCTTTCCGATTTCACTCTCTCGCTCTTCCTCTTTGACAAATAGTTTAGTTTTTTTATTGACTTCTTTCACTATAATTTAACTATCTTTTTTTTAATTGTTCTGATACATCCATTTCTTTTTCCTTCACTATCCAGTCTTTTGCACATTCTTTTTTCAATACATAAAATTTGCATTTTATTTATATCTACAATCAAAGCTAACCTTTTTATATATATATATTAATTTTGTATATTGATTTTAGGATTTATATTTTCACAAAATTAAGAATTTTTTGAAGCATTCGTTTTATTTTTCTATTATTGTATTTTTCATAGAAGAGGATAAATCTCTTGAACAACTTTCACATCTTTCATCTCCTTCAAATCTTCTTTTTGATTACATTTTTTTATTATTATTATTATAAATATGAATGTCATAAATTAAATTTTTTTAAAAATAAAATAAAAGATGAACAGAATAATTTAAGAAAAATGAAAGGAATAAAAATTAAAAAAAAAAGACAAGAAGGAAAAAAATCTAAAAATTAGAAAGGAATTTGGACTATAGTACAATTAGGATTCAAATTAACTTTAAGGTTTTCTAAGTTATATCTTTTCAAAAGGTATAAATATTAAAAGTATGATAATTATCTTTAAAATTATCTAATAGTGTAAAAAATCTTATACACTAACGGTGCATATAATTTAAACTCATTAAATAAATGCCTAACAATTTCGAGAGCGGTCCTATTTCTGTGTATTATATTAGTTACAGAAGTTAGGCGGACCAAATAAGATTAATTCTTTTTAAATTATATTTATATAAAAGAATTATAATTTATAATTTTTGAATATTTAATTTTTATTATAAAATACTACAACAATAACATACACTGTGAAATCACACAGGTAAATTTGCGAGAAGTTAAAGTGTACACAAACCTTACCACTAACTCATACAGATACAGAGATTATTTCCACAAAAACCCTCGTCATAAAAATATCATTAAATATAATTTAATGTCTTTCACATAATTCAAGCCATTAAGGGACCATGCATGTAACTCGCTTGCTCTTTGCGTGAAACTTGTTGCTTCGTAATTACTCTCTCTTTTCAATTTTACTTGTCAATATTTTTCTTTCCAAAGTCAACTTTACTAAACCTTGAAAGTTAAATTTAATATTTGAAATTTAAAATTTAGATAGTTAAAAACTATATAAAAAATGTTATAAGTTGCAGGCCTTACCATATTAATATGATGAAGTCAAAGTTCATATAGCTTAACCTCGATAAGTGATCAAATAGTGATAAGTAAAGATGAACGGAGGGAGTAGGACATTAGGAAATAAAAAAATTTGATTTTCAAAAAAAATTAATTATTATAATAAAATAGTATTATAGATAGATATCTCGATTTTAAAAGGATTTCAAAAAACTATTTATAGTCGATCTCCTAGTCCCAACGTTTATATAGCTTTTGACTTGTTCAATTGGGAAATTTGAGGTTTTCTTAATAATTTTCAACTAAGCTCATAATACTTTTGATGTTTTATATATCATTGAGATTATCATGCATTTCATTTTTATTTAAATTTAATTAACAGATGATAAAATTTGAATTGAGTTGATTGAATTTCACCTTTTTTCTTATCATGATTCAGAACTATGGAGCTTTCAAGAGTAGATTTGGAGGTATGGATACGGATTTATGGGAATTCGATAATTTTTGGGTAGATCTTATATATACATACTTGACTATATAAGTTTATTTATTGGTACTTATTATTATCTAATTATATTAACTTCAGATCATTATAGAAGTACATGTATTTCTAATTTGAATATTTGTCTACGAAAGTTTTCGATCAAAATCTTCTTGCCTCGTTAGTTTGGGCTCGCTCAGATCAGAATCTTTATCCATTGATTTTTTTTTGAAGTATAGTATATAGTTTAAGTAGAAAAAAATGAATATTTTTCCACGAGAAAATATAAATAGATGATAACTTAGAAACAAAACAAAGCAAAGTATGTAGTACATATCCAAACTTAGGAAAATATTACTACTAATACATGACACGTTCAAAAACACAAAACATAGGATAATAATTGAACATGCATATTGCAATACTAAAACTTAGGAGTTTATAAGTTAATTAGACAAAATTACAACATCAAATTAAAATGTTCTAGGGTTTGATACCACCAATGCCACCAATACCACCAACACCTAGACCAACACCACCAGCACCGCCACCAGCACCAAGACCACCTAGCCCTCCAATTCCACCAACACCGCCACCAATCCCACCAAAAGTAGGCAACACCCCAGCATAACCACCAATTCCTCCCCAGCCACCAACACCACCAAATGAGATGAAATTCTTTTTGTCATCAAGCCCTTGACTTGGTGTTGGAGCTCTACTTATCACCTCAGTGTTTACAGCTACACCCTCAGTCTCAGCCTGATCGAACATAATGCAGATAAATCAAAAACTACTTTTGTTAGAAATATCAAGAATAGATGTACATAACAATGCATGCTACAATATGTATACGTTAAATTTTCATATCACTAAAATAATAAGTATATAAGATAAACCGTCCTTAAAAGTTAATGTGCATGATAATGTAACGTAAAATTAGTGACGGACAATTTTTATCAGGAAACAAACAAACCTGAGGAATGTTTCTTGCAGTGACAACATGGACAAGTACAAGTGCAAACACAAACATTATGTACCAATTACTTGCCATTTTTTTCACTCTTAATTATCTCTCTCACACACACAAGAGGAAAAATAGGTAAGTTTTTTACTTCTACTTTTTATATATGTGGTGAGAAAATAAAAAAATGGTGATGGGGGTATTTAAAGGAATAAAAAAAGGGAGGGGACAGTTGTGAGAATTGAAGAAATTAAATAGGCAAATATAGTAAATGAAGGGTATTAAATAAATCCCTAACAATCTCGAGAGTGGTCTTCTTTGTGTATATTGATGATGACAAAGTTAGGTGGAAAGAAAATTCGGCCTCTGTTCATTTTTAGTTATCAAATTTTGATTTGATATATTTATTTAAAAATAATTATTAATGTAATAAGTTTATTATTTTACCTCTATTATTCACTATACTTTTTAAAATTATTAACTCAATAATAATAAATTGAGGATAGAATAGAAAAAATATTTTTATCCTACTTTGATTCATGAAAAATGACAACTACAAATAAAAAAAATTTTGACAACTGAAAGTGAACAGAGGGAGTATCATAAATAAGATGATTTTTTAACTATATATTTTCATATAATTGTTGAATATTTTTTTAATTATTAAACTAAATACTCACTCGGTTTACTTTTACTTGTCATGTTTGATTTTTTATCAAGGTCAACTTGACTAAAATTCAGAGCTAAAATTGAAATAAATTTAATATTTAAAAATCTAAAATTTAGATGGTTGAAAACTATAAAAAAAAATGTTATGTGTTGCAATACTTCTCATATTAATATGATGAAAAAATACATCTTGAAATGTTAGACAAAATTTATGTAAGCTATCTTCGATAAGTGAAATATTCAAAAGTAAAAATGAACGAAAAAAGCATAATTCTAATCTAACTCTAGAATATGATGAAATTAATTTTTTTAAAATACGATATGATAATCAAAAAAGAACGGACGAGTTATGAAACTTAAAAAATTAAAATTAAATTCCAAAAATAATACTCCCTCCCTCTCTCCCTCCCCTCCTCCCTCAAATTAATTGAATTTTGAGCTTTTGCCAAGGTTCAAAATAGTTGAATTTTTTGAAGTTCAAGATGAATGTTTGAAATTTTTTCAATATTTACCCTTCATTTATTGAACTTTTATATTTTTTAAATAATAAATTACATTATATATTTATGATTTTACTAAGGAAAATAGTAAAAAGTATGATGTAAAATTTATCTTTGAATATTTTTCTTAATATGTATACATCATTTTACAAATTCAGTTAATATCAAATAGAGGAAATATAATTTAATGTCTTTCACGTTATTCAAGCCATTCTGAGGCCATGCATGTAATTCTCAATGCTCTTTGCGTGACACTTGTTGCTTTGTAAGTATAAATATCTAATGAAGGAAAAAATATATATGGTCAATCAATATTTACAATTAATATCGTTAGTAATCATTATCAAGACAACAAATGTTAATTCACCATAGTATTTTAAATTTTTATAAATATTTATAGATTGAGAAAATGATAGCATTAATAATTTAGCATTTAAATTTCGATATAATCATTTTAATTTAAAATAAATTAAAATTGACTCGTGATATCGAACCATGTAGAAATATTCACAAGTCAATCTTATCCCTAGACTGGAAAATAACACCGTTTTAATTTAAAGATGATGGGTCTTCTCACTCTTCCATAAATTTATTTTATTCCTTTATCTATTTTTCCATTATCTGTTTTAATTATTTTTCCATTTTATTTTTCTCATTCCTCTTTGATTATTCATATTAGAATTTAATTATTTTGAATTCACATCTTATAAAATTTCATTCAAGAAAAAATATTTTCTATCAAAAAAAATTTTCATATTCAAATTTTAATTCAAAACCTTCAATTAATAAAAGAACAGTTCGTTTTATCTATGTATAACATCACATCTTTTAATGTTAAATAGCATCAAATTGCAGCATAACTTCGAATAATAATCTCTTGACCCATCAATTAATGAACTTCCAAGTATATTCTAATTATGGGATAAAAATTTAAATTAATCGAAATCTTAAAATAGATTTTTTTTTTAAAAAAAAAGACTGCTATTTGCTTGATGGGTTGAATGTTGAGACATAAAAAAAAGAAGGGCTCACGATCAAATTTGGTCTTGCTACCGTCGAGGGCAGAGCTATTCTTTGGTGGGGTTCATCTAAATCTCCTTCGATGAACAATTATTTTATATATGATTAAAAAAAATTATATGTATATAATAAATATCTAACTCTCTTCAACTAATTCCTATAATTATTTTTTCAAATTTTAAATTTTTTAAATAATAATTTTAACTCCATCACTGACTACCGTGTATATAAATATGCACATCTAATACAAACTTTATAACATTAGGTGAAGTCATCCATAACAGTGTTAACTCGTACAAAACTTTTCACAAGATAATTGACAAGTGTAACTTTCTAACACGTAAGGTGACACAGGATTAAAAGTTGCTCATATATTAAGAAATATTTGAAGGATAATCTTTTGTTAAAAAGTAATATTTTAAGATATTCAGGTAAATTTAATATGTGAGATGAATAACAATAATAGCATACTCAGTGAAAGTCCACAAGTGAAATCTGAGAAGGATAAAATGTACGTAAACCTTACGAGAAATGATCCACCCAATCTAACACGAGAAGTGACAAACCATTGAAAGTACTCAAATCATGAATATTTAATGGCTAAATTTTCGTTAAAAGTAATATTTTAAGAATGATAAGCTACTTAATCTAACACGTGGGTGTCAACCTGCTAAAAGCGGTCAAATTAGAAATATCTGAAGGATATTTTTTTGTTTAAAATAATATTTTAAGAATGATCAGATCAATCCAATAATTATATATACAGCGTATATATTTATTTAACAAAAAATAAAACTCACAATATGTTACCACCTATATATATTATGGTACCACGCTAAAATCCCTTATAAACCCCTAATTATAAAAATCAAAATCAGAGTTCTTTCTTTCATGGCTAAGAAAATCTTGAGTTCTATACTCATTTTCTTGCTTCTCTCAGTTG
This sequence comes from Solanum medicagineum, assembly GCA_026153255.1. Classification (NCBI taxonomy): domain Eukaryota; kingdom Viridiplantae; phylum Streptophyta; class Magnoliopsida; order Solanales; family Solanaceae; genus Solanum; species Solanum medicagineum. Next base: position 22,441,562 of record JAPFFP010000113.1, read on the forward strand.
GTAAGTAAATCTAACTAATTAATGATATTTTTTTCTATTATCAAATTATTTAATTTACGGCTGGAGCTAGGAGGCAGAAGATGAATTCTTTGATGAAAAAATATACTATATAGTAGATACTGAACTATGTTATCTATTTTGTGTGTGCTTTGTATTTAATATTTTAAATCAAATTAATACTTATTTTCAGAAGGTATATAGCGAGCGACAGAAAAGATTCATTTGAACCCTTTTGTGAAAAATTACACTATATATATATTAGATAATATGAGGGCAGAAAAGGCTCGCTTGTTCCCTTTTAGCTGGAAAACTATACTATATATATAATATATAGATGGCGAATCCATTTATCAATATCTTCTTTCTGCATTTATTTCTTTATATTTTGAATTTTTCTTACTGAAAATTCTAACTCTGTCACGACTTGTTTCCACACTTATAATGTTTCTCTTTTCATTTTTCTTTTCTTTGTTTTCCATATCCTAAACTAATCCGTTTTTGAGGTCTTTTTAAGTCCAAAAACGTTTATTCTCTTCATTCATTCTCTCAAAAACAAGAAAACCCTCTCAAGAACTCAAGCGTAGAAAATCAAGAACGATTAGGGCTTTCAAGAATTTTTCCCAATTCTTCCAAGAAATCCTTTCCACGATATGTAAGGCCACCTAAAATTTATTATTTTGCCAGTATTTTTGGATATTTAAATTAGTTTTCACCCATGAACTTTCAAGTAGTAATTTGAGATATTATGCCCGTAAACTTTACAAATATGTTAATTTTTATGATGAATTCCATAGATTCTTGATGCATGATTTTGATTCTTGGTCTATTAAATAGTTTTTATCAACGTCTATACGCATTCTTGAACAAGATTTATTATTGTTAGGTTTCTTGAAAAATCTTAATATTACCCCAAGAAAGCAAAGATTTGTAAGAATCAAGTCAAAGAATAACTTTCTTGATTTACTTGACATTTTGGTTTGGTAATTTAATATGATTTAAAGTATATGCATGATGTTAGCTTTCAAGTTAAGATACAGAATTTAGTTAACAAAGTTAAAGCTAGCTAAGTCCTGACAGACAAGATTTTAAGAACTTAATTCTTTATAAGTATGAGCTATATAAGATTTTGGGAGTAGTATCGAGCACCAATATGGATGGAAGTAGAATAAATTAGTCACACTCATAAATTATGTAGCCAACATAGGATAGGACGGTACCAAGGTACTCCCTCTTTAGCCACTGAGCCATGATTTAGGATGGATCCACTCCCCTAGCTTTCGTCCCCTACCCCGACAAAGTACGGGATGACTCTGACAGTGTGGGCAAGATGTTGTATCACCACGAAGCTCATCGTGGTGGTTGGTGGTTGCCGGTTGGAGAAATTTCCCAAGCTAAAAAAATTATGTTTCTACTTAATATTTCAGCATATGATATTTAGCATGTTATTACGGCATAGCAACTAAAGTTTCTTCTCATCTAATCTTTCCTTATCTATATCTATATTTATACTATATTAAAAGTGTGAAGGTCCTTAATAAAGTTATTTGAACTTTTTGCCCTTCATTAAAATAATATTCTTTAGACAAAATTGTATATTTTACCATCTTTTAAAAATTATTTTATTATTATTATGATAATATTAAATGTAATATAAATTAAATTGAGAACATTTTCTTATTATAATTAAATTTCTATTCAAAGAATCCTTTTCCACCTAAATTTAAATATTATAATTAAATTCCTACACAAAAGATCTTTTCCCAACTAAAATAGACTTGATCTAAAAAGAAAATAGTCAAAAGAAACTTTCAAATAATTAATTTTTTTTTTAGAAAAGTTCCTTTTCTAAAGGGAAGACCGACCCTTTTTGTTCCTTTTTCCGTGCTTGGCCTGTCAACTTTAATTTTTTTTCCATAAATTAGTTTGTTAATTTTTTCCCCCATTTTTCATTATGACTCTACTATTTCAATAAAAATTCTTCTATTCTATTACATGATAAAAGGTTTTGTCGTAAATATGATAAAATATTATTTCCTATCCTTTTTTATTTACGACTTCTCTACTTCTATAAAAACACTCCAATTTCAACTTTTGATTCATCAAGCATTCAACAATCAACAATTCGATTTGCATCTTCTTATTTTATAATAGCAATTAAATTTTTTCTCACTTTGATTGATGATTCATTCACTCATCTCTTTCATTGATTTGTGCTAAGTGGTGTTGGATCTTATTTACGCTTTTTTCGAACTTTAATTTAATTATCAGGTTTACTTATATTACACATTCACGTTCTTTATTTCATATTCTTTTCCCTTTCTTTTTCACTTTCTGAATTTGAAGAAAATAATATTAATTGCTACACTAGCTTAACTTGCTTCATTCAAATTATATTATACCCTTAGTTTTGTTAGTTGAGTCTAATAAAATTTTGTTATTTAAAAATTTCGCTTATTTGGTAACCAACATTTCAGTCTATTCACAAGTTTCATCTATTCACCCAAAGTAATATCTCAAGTAAGGTAATATTTCTTAATAGATTCATATATTATCTTATTATTATTTTTGTCAACAATAATTTATTTAAACAATCTTGCAATGGATTCTGAGAAGGACTTGATCAATGAAATTGTGCCAATTAATACCTTGAAAAGATACGACTTTTACTCGATATTGAAAGTGTTACTTACTGACAATGGACCATTAAACCGATATAAAAGGGGTACCAATGAAGGCACTCGAAAGAGTTTAACATTTGTTGAGGAAGAGGTAATAGTTTTTTCCTTTATTTTTTTAATATTTTAACATTACATATATATTTTAGTCGTTAATATTATTTTTTTTACAGGACACAAAAAGTTAATACTATACTCTTTAACCATCATATTGTAAAGTGAAACGAAAAATTGCAACAAGACAATGTTTATTACATCATAAATGAACGCATTAGTTGTGCTAATCCGAATTTTCTATCGGTATACAAAGAAATTGAGGTTGGATTCATCGATAACACAATAGTCTAGGACTACAACAATTAGTTTTCTACTGTCTCTTTTTCAAGCAATTTTTTTCGTTCGAAGATACAACATTATGTATCGAGGGAAAAAAACTTGGCTATGTCTTCATATTTTATCAACTATTTATATAAAAATAATATGTTCCTCTTACTTATTTAATAATTTGTCCTTAAACTTCTTTCTAGATATACTCATAATATTTTAGAGTTCAAAGATCTTCATTGGAAAAAGAATACAATGAAGAACATCATACTTATAAACGAGACATAAGTTAAATTTATTTTTAAAAAATTATTATGAAAACTGCAAATAATTTTTGATTAAAAAAATCTTCTATCTTTTCACTATTTTTCTTAATTTATTATTTCATCCTTTTTATTTAGTTTCAAGATTTAGTTTTGAATTAGAATTTCTTTATAGTTATAATTCATTCTTGATTTAGCATTATTTTATATAAATCATTGTCTAGACTGTGACGGAAAAAGAAAAAAAATATTATTTTTCTAATATTTATGACTTTGAAATTAATTAACTAAAATGTTGATTATTAATAAATGTATATAATATAGTGAATTTTAAAAGAAAAAGAGTAACTAAAATTACGTTTAAACATTAATCTACTCCTTTTATATTTAGAAATCTTTTTAAAAATTAAACTTTAATTAATTAATTATTTAACTCCTAACTATTTAACTTCAAATTATTACTTTATGTATTCATAAACTATTAATATATTTCTATATTATAAGTTATTAAATTAATTTTTTCATATTTGCCTGTTCATAATAAATTAAATTATAATATTAAATTAATAATATTTATTTAATTTTGTTTACGTAAATATTATATTTATTTTAATGGCAAGTAGTGTCCATACTAATAGCAGAACCCTAATATCAAACAGAGGAATTGGAGAAGAGAAAAAAAAGTTAGGGTTTCAATCATCCAATTATTGTGCTAATCTTCGAACTTGTAGGTATGTGCTCCCCGCCTTTTTCCCTTTGAATCGATCCGTCATCCTATTCTAATTTTTCTCTACGTTATCAAGTTGAGCAACATGGTTGATTATCAGGAGATTGAAAGGTTTGGAATGGGGAACGATTATGAAGATGGACAGTATGGTGAATTTTACTGTAGGAAAAGGAACGAGAAAAAGCAAGTTCAAACCAAGGATGATGTACTGTATGGTGTTTTTGCTTTTGGTGATTCTGACTATGAAGGATCATCTTCTAAGAAGAGGAAAAAGGTTTTTCATCGAAGCCTGATCTAACCAAGCCTGTTAATTTTGTGTCAACTGGAATTGTTATGCCTAACAAAGAAATTGATCAGAATTCGAAAGAGGAGAATGATGAGCAGCAGCTAATGCCAGAAGAAGAGGATAAAGGTTTAGGATTGGGATTTAGGGCAGCATCTGCTGACGAGGTTGAAGCTGATTGGGATAACTTTTTGTCCAGTGCTTTTGGTAGGAAGATCGAGGAAGGTGCTCTAAGACGTGAGAAGGAAAGGGAAAAGTCTATGTTGGCGAAGAAATCATCTGCTGCTGAATCAGGGAGAAGGGAATCTAGTGGGGAAGTTGGTGGGTTCGAGAAGTTTACCAAGGGGATTGGGATGAAGTTGCTTGAGAAGATGGGTTATAAAGGAGGTGGATTGGGTAAAAATGAGCAAGGGATTGTGACTCCGATTGAGGCGAAGTTGAGGCCTAAGAATATGGGAATGGGATTTAATGACTACAAGGAGACTACTAGTGTACCAGCTCTTCAAGAATCAGATGGAAAGCAGGGTGTTGCTCGTCCTGCTATACTGCCCGTGGAAGGTCGATCAAAAGAGAAGCTTTGGTCGAAGCAAGCTAAAAAAGTGAAGAAGGTTTATGCTACAGCTGAAGAGTTGTTAGCTAAAAAGCAGGAGCAAGGCTTGGATGCTGTTCAGAAGGTGTTTGATATGAGAGGTCCACAGGTTCGAGTCTTGACGAATTTGGAGAACTTGAATGCTGAAGAAAAAGCAAAGGAAAATGATGTTCCAGTGCCTGAGCTTCAGCATAATATCAGGTTGATTGTTTATTTGGCAGAGCTTGACATACAAAAAATTGATAGTGATTTGAGAAATGAGATGGAGACAGTTGTTGTTTTGCAGAAGGAGAAGGAGAAGCTTCAAGCCGAGGAAGCTCGCCAAAAAAGGAAGTTTGATAATATGGAAGAGATTGTTGGTGTATTGGACCGGATTGGGGAAGAGAGCACATCTGGTACCCTGCCCCTAGAGTCCCTTGCAAAAGCATTTGCAGAACTGCAGCAGCAGTATGCTGAGGAATACACACTTTGCAACTTGTCAAGCATAGCGTGCTCATATGCTTTGCCTTTGTTTATTCTAATTTTTCAGGAATGGGATCCACTTCAAACTCCGACACATGGATTGGAGGTGGTTTCGCAGTGGAAGGATCTTTTACAAGGTGATGACATTTTTTCTATCTCTGATGCTGCATCTCCTTATACTCAACTATTTATGGAAGTTGTGTTCCCCGCGGTTAGAATATCTGGCACCAATACCTGGCAGGCAAGGGACCCTGAGCCAATGCTTCGTTTTTTGGATTCTTGGAAGAAGTTGTTGCCTTTTTCTGTCCTCCAGACAATACTAGAAAACATTATTTTGCCCAAGTTATCTGCTGCTGTGGACACCTGGGATCCATGCCGAGAAACAGTTCGAATCCATTCCTGGGTTCATCCATGGTTGCCTTTATTGGGTCAAAGATTGGAAAGCTGCTACCACACTATCTGTAATCGATTGGAAAGTGTACTACATGCTTGGCACCCAAGTGATAAGTCTGTATATGACATATTGTCTCCTTGGAAGACTGTGTTTGATGCAATTAAGTGGGAAAAGCTAATGGTCCGATTTATTGTCCCAAAGTTGTTAGCAGTGATGCATGAATTCCAAATAAATCCAGCTAACCTTGATCAGTTCTATTGGGTCTGCACTTGGGCTACTGATATTCCCATCCATCACATGCTCCCGATACTGGATATATTCTTCAACAAGTGGCAAGAAGTTTTATACCAGTTGTTATGCTCAAACCCAAACTTTGAAGAAGTGATGAAATGGTATTTGGGTTGGAAGGACCTTATTCCGCATGAACTTCAGGCAAATGAACACATTCGCTATCGACTCAATCTTGCTCTAGAAATGATGAACCGGGCTGTTGAAGGCTTGGAGGTGGTTCAGCCTGGTTTGAGGGAGAGCATAAGTTATCTTAGGGTTCTTGAACAAAGGCAATTTGAGACTCAGAAAAAAGCTGCTGCACAAGCTCAATCCCGCCCTTTTGTGGGCTCGAACAGCGTTATTCAAATGGATGGCACGGGTGGTGGGGCTGACCTGAGGATGAAAGAAGTTATTGAAGTTTATGCTCAAGAAAATGGTTTGCTGTTCAAGCCTAAGCCTGGCAGGATGCAAGATGGTCATCAGATATATGGTTTTGGTAACATTAGTATTCTTATAGATTCTTTCAATCAGAAGGTATTTGCACAAGTTGAGGACAGGTGGTCTTTTGTGTCACTTGAGCAGCTGTTGGACCTGCATAATCGATCTGTGTTGAAGCGCCGATAGATGTCTTAAGTTCTTGAGTGTTATGTATGGAAGCAACTTCAAGCTTTCAAAAAATAGTTTCTAGGCTTATCTATAATGGACCTAGTGGTACTCTCAGGTCTGCATGAATCCTGATTTGACTTGTGACTTTTATTACATTTAACTTCTTTTTCTGCATGTCTACATTCTACAGCTATAGGTATTTGATTTAATCTTGGCTTTGTTACCCCTCTCACTCGATTGTCTTTTGCTTTGAATCATAGTTTCATTTGTCTCCTCGTGTATGAGGATGTGGTAATTGGAGAGTCCTACTACCTGAGACTTTGTTACCTAAGTTCTTTGGTGTATTTAACGTTGGTTTTGCTATTCTGCAAGTTTCCATTTTCTTTTGTGTTTCTATTGTTTTCCTATGATCTTTGATGCAAAATATTATGTATCGGTGGCATACAAGCTATCCAAAAATGAAGACTGATGACACTCTCAAGTTACTACACACAATTCTCTTTGGACGGCGAGGAAAGGTGACATTTTGGTTTAGAGCTTATTGTTGTTGATTGTTTCTCTTATTGTATTATTTTCTGCTTACCTGTTGTGTTCTGGTTGACATGCTGGATTATGTGCTTTACATTCTTAAATCCCACTTCCTGACAAAGGTAAGGTATCTTCGGTGTTGCTGTTGATTTCTCTTATATAAGTACCTCAACAGGTATTTGAGAGGAGAAAGCTATGATCTTCCTTATGCATGTTTGTACGCCCATTTTGGGGTCAAGCTATGTAATCCTGAGCTTTATGTATATTTATACTTAAATATATAAAATCGATATTTACTGAATTTTGTAAATAAGATAACCCATAAGTATTGGACCATAAGTATCTATATAAATTATCAAGTGTTGTGGCATTACAAACCATCATATGTTTCCAATTCTCTAATTTTTGTTGGAATTAACTCTTATGGATTGTTTGGTTTTGGCGTACAAGTTTGCATTACTATGCAACGGTTTGTTCTCAGTATTCATATTGGATCACTTGCTCCCCTTGTCCCGACTCATGGAATTAAGAAGCATCTTCATGAATGCTTAAAGAAATATGCTATTTGCTCTCTATTCCTTCTTTGTTCCCTTTCTGTTGATTTTTTGTGTTAATAGTTCTTGTCCTTTGCAGGCAGCTCAATTCAAGAGTAATATTTCACAGTTTTCCGGCTTTGTGTGGCACGGAAATGAGGTATCAGTGGTCTCGTTTTATAGGAAGTTATTAAGAGAGAGAGCTCTTCCTTTTTTTGTTTATGCCAGGTGTGGGTATGACAGGTTGGGATAGGAAGATTTGAATTTAAAATTTCTCATTGCTTGCTCATGCAAGGCTGTCTACATATCTTGTTCATTGCATAATTGTTGGACTTTTAATCAGATTTGAGTAATTTTTGTCATAATGATCCGAAAAATCTTGAGTCAGAGCATTAGAGTACCAACTGTTTTTGCAGGAAAAACAAAAGATGAAACTAAAAGAAAAGCTTGAGAAGTGTGTAAAAGAGAAGCTGCTGGAACTATGTGATGTACTAGATATACCTGTTGACAAGGCTACATCAAGAAATGTGTGTTCATATATTACCACAGCATATTAAGTTTTGTATGTCATTAGTTATTTCTTCTGTGTTGTTTTGTATCTAGTATTCTCTACTTTTGGGGCTGATATATATGAGTTAAGGGTCTTCTGGAAACAGTCTCTATCTCTATGAGGTAGTGGTAAGGTCTTCGTGCATTTTGCCCTCCCCAGACCTCACTTGTGGGATTTCACTGGGTATATTGTTGTTGTTTGTAGTTATTCTTCTGTGTGTTCGCGACTTATCTTTTGAGGGTATACCAATGACGGTAAATATTTCTTGTCGAAAATTTTGACTTGGAAAAATGTTGCATATGTTTTTTCTTAAAAATTTGACATGCTGGTTCTAAACTTGTCACTTCAGACCATATGAAGCAGCTCTTAACAGACAGACACCAGTTGAGCATTTGTCTGCAAAACTACCTCAAAAGACTCTCCAACTAATTCTGTGTTTTATGTTTCAGGATGACTTAGAATCGCAGTTGATGGATTTTTTAGATGCTCCTCATTCTACGACATCTGAGTTGCTTGCTGAAAAGGATAAGGTTGGTTGCACGGCCTTTTTGACTGCAAAAAGTATTTGTGACTTCTTCCAGATTCATAGCATGCTTACACCCCTTGTGCATTGAACAGTCAAGTAAAGGAAAGAAGCGTGAAGAGCAAGCAAAAAGAGTCCTTCATCAACAACTGGTAGTTTGGAAGGTTCAACTAAGGTATCACGCTTTCTTATTAACGTTTGAGCTTGATTTAATTGTGAGGCATCACCTATTGAATGATTTTAATTTTCAACTAGCTCTCTAAATTTAAGATACAATCTTCCTCTAGTCTCACTATAATATATATAGCGTGAAACTAATGAAATATGAATAGAGTGTGTATTCAACGTATTGAGATGTAATTCTTTTTTTATGTTTTAAGATACCAAACAATCGGACACGATCTATTATTTTATACTTTAAATTTGTCATATACAGTTGTTTTATCTAACGCTTCTTATTTTGGTCTTGAATTGATAGGATTGTTTCTCGTTGGCACAAAAATATCAAATAGTAGTGTAGTCCCACAAAGTGGAGTCTGTGGAGCGTTGCAATTGCTCTAAAGGTTCCACACTAATAGGGTGTATGGGTATATGACATAGTATTTATATTCATGTGTTTCTATTTTTCTAGTGTACCCAAAAAGATATGTCTATGTTTCTATGCTTAAGTCACTGGTTGTGTTCTGTCAAATGAAGTTCCTTTGTTTTGATTCTTTTTGTAGTATTTTATTTTGTGACTTGCAGAAAATAAGAGCCACACTCTTAAGGTTGCAGTCACTGGGACCCAGCAGAAATATTTCCTATAGTATGGTTTGCTACTTGTTTTCAAGTGCAGAGGTTTGTTTTCGTTTGCATATGTGGTCTATGGATGCCATTGCCTTTGCTATGAAAAGTTCTCCACTCCACTAATGATATTTACATTTTTTTTCGAAAAAGTTGACCATTTCAATGAGCAAGTAAAGAATAAGTAGTGATATGGGCACACTGAATAAAATGGTGATATCTTCTTTTACCAATTTTTGTAATGCAATGATATTCACTTGTGATTGAGTAAATTTTGTATAACCTGCAGATACTTTTAACACTACTATTACTCTATAGATTTACTTCTCATAGCTTGTGTTGAGTACACAACAAAGTAAATTTTATGTTAATAACATGATAAATGAGAAGTAATTGCTAAGATTAGTAGAACTTGCAAAGATAAATATTTTTCTTAATGACGGCAAAAAAAAAAGTAAGAAGAATATTAACTTGAGTTGGCTTAGCAATATGCTTTAACAAGCATACAGAGAATCATTGCATATAGATCTCTTACATGTTAGCTGAATTTTGGCACATGTTGAATCGTGAAAAATTAGAGTTATGATCCACCATCGAACCACAAGGTTCACTAGACTTATCTAAAATGGGGGAAGTGGCATGTTGATGAGCTCTGGTGGAATACTGATTTGATCAAAATTTGTACCATTTGTCTTAATATTCAAGAGATTTTGATGTTCACCAGGTATTTGTAGAAATGTCTTAGCTAGAAGAAATCATACTTCGTTTAGACTGAGTAAACTATGTCAAGGTAGCTGCTGGTGGGGATGAGGCTAGAATTTAGGGCTGGTAATCTTGTAGGTCTATGTTCCCTCAAGTCTTTTAGGATTCTCCTGTATAGCGGATTATCGTGATACTCTCTATTTTCCTTGTCCGAGACTTCCTGTAGAGATTGTGAGAGGTAGTTGCTTGTCATCCCAGCTGACTTCTTACTCCTATTTATGTTTTTGTTCTATTCTAGAGACAATATCATTTGATACTTGTGTTTCCTTTCGAATCTATTGTATTAGAAGCTTGTGCACGTGACAACCAAGTTTTAGGGGATTTTCATTAAGTTGACTTATTATCCGCAATTAAACTTTCATTTTTATTATAATTCCGCATTTTTAATGTTATAGTTGGGTTGTAGGCTAATTTGTCTTGATGAGATAAGACGAGTGCCATTACGCCTATTTTTGGATCGTGATAATTTATGTATGAATAAATTATTTTGATGTTTTGTTACTTGAACAACAAAAGGTGATGTGTAAGTCCACTTGCAAAATTATCTATTTGATAGCGAGCTTATTCAATTGCACGCTTATCCAATTTCAAGCTAATCTAATAAACTATGTAATATAAATTATAATAAGGGAGAATGTTGTTAAAATATAACATTCTAAGAAGCATGTTAATCTAATGGTTATATTTTAAATTGCCATTTTCACTAAAATTAAAACTCACTGCTGTACCACCTATATATATTATGGTACTATATAATCATTAATTTCCAACTCTTGAGTACTTTATAAACAGCCTATAATTATAGAGTTGGAGATCAAAGTTTCCACATTTATTACACTTATGTTTTTCTTCTCACTTTTTTTAGGAAAAATGGTTTGAAATATATCTAAACTTTGACGAAATTTTCTGTAACAATATCAAACTTTGGATGGCACCTATTACTCCATACACTATTTAATAATGTATTTTAAAAGTGTATATATGTGCCCAGCTGGACCTTTTACTAAGTCAATCGTAAGTCATTTTTTTAATCCGTTCTTTGAATGCAAAGGGCGGAAAAAAAAGAAATGTTTTTGCCAAAAAAAAAAAAAAGAAACATGCGATATTGATTCATATCTTAGAGCCCTTTCTAATTTTTTTTTAATTATATTACGAAATAATGAATTGAGTTCGTATGGGCATTCCACACGCGTGGCTTAGATCCCAAGTAAATTTAGTATTGGGTTGTTTAGTTCTTGGGCCTCTTGTTGGTTTAGCCTCAGGCCCAAAAGTTGCCTCTGGCCCATTGTTTTTAGGCATCTCTTAGTTGGGGTACTTCTGTTCAAAATTTACATGCAAGTTAATTATGGGTTGCTTACGTCGATATACTATATTAAAAAGATATTTATCATTTATGATAATAATAAATTTTTTTGTCAAACACTTATAATACATTTTACTAAATATTACAAATAACTATTTATAAATATATATTACAAGCTTCAAATAGATAATACATTTATCACACGTTAGTACACATTCAGTCAATTTCTTACTGCACAAGCACAATGTATATTTAAACACTTATAATACATTTATATGTATGTATAGTTCTCTTTTAATATAAATGCATATTTATCATAATATTGCTATGTATTGTTATGAACGGTAATAAATACATAAAAAAGTATCACTAAAATTAGTGATTTATTTTTAAAAAAGTACTCGCCCAAATAATATTTCTTACAATTATAAATACTTTCAAGGACTTTTATGTAAAAATTGGACAAGAATCAGTGGCAGAGCCACATACATTTGAGGGATGTCGATCGATAGTCGTTCATCGGAAAATTACACTTTTTAGCTAGGTAAAAATAATTCATTATGTATAGATATTACTTATTAACACCTCTTGACTTCTACACAATTTTACTTCTTAAATTTTGATAACCCTTAGTCAAAATTCTGATTCCGTCACTGACAAGAATAATACATGTTATTCATGGTGCAACCAAAATTATTACTAATTAAAAAATTATAAAATATAAAATTCAAATATATGAAGACATCTAAAAAGATTCAATATATATTATATATACATAAAATGAATTTTATCGATACATAAATAATAAAAATTTAATTTTTTATTAAAAATAATTTAGATGAATCCCTCGATCCCACCTCACTCCATCCCCCACTGTAACATTATTGTTTTATAAAGAAACCAAAGGAATCTTGCTGTAACTAAGGGCCTAGCCATTGTTGTAGCTAGGGTGCAAGTAATCTTAATATATACAATAATAATAAAATAATACTTTCTACGTCCCATTTTACATGACACAATTTTCATTTTGATCCGTCTCAAAAAGAATATTATCTTACTCAAATCAAAAATAATTTACTTTTAAAATTTCTTTTTTACCCTTAATGAAATAATTCTTAACTAAAAAAATATCTAAGAATGATTTTACACCACAAAAATCCAAAGTCTTTCTTTTTTTCTTAAATAATGTCTCAAGTTAAAAGATGTCACATAAAATGATATCGGAGGAGTAAGGGACAGGTTACAATGTTTAGGCACACATGCATGACAATTTAGGGAAAGAGCCTACTAGTACTTGATTCCTACATTAGTAACTACATATGTCAAATCAAATCAATCACATGACTCATTCAAAGTACTTATCACTTGAGGCATTTATTAGCTTTTGTTACACTTTTTCAGTATTGAGAATTTTTCATGATTGATTGCTTTGGGTTTCATTAGTCATATTTGACCACATAATTATCCAAATAAGGTAAAGTCACATATTATTTCAGACAAATGGAGGATACTTTTGCTCCAAGTAGTACAAAACAAATTTTGATTTTTTTTTGTCTCATCGTATTCTAAATTTGCATGGAGTAAGGTTCATTAGGAAGATATTTGAATTGAAGGTCTTTCAAAAATAGTCTTTCTTTTCTGTCTCTATGAGATAGTGATAAAGTCTGTGTATATTTTAGCATCTCCACACCTCACTTGTGGGATTTTATTGGGTATGTTGTTGTTGTCGTAAGGTTCATTAGGGAGATATTTGAGTTGAGGGTCATTCAAAAACAGTCTCTCTATTTTTATAAGCTAGTAGTAGGGTCTGTGCACATTTTACCCTCTTACACCCCGCTTGTGAAATTTTACTGGATATGTTATTGTTGTAAAGTTCATTAGGGAAAAGCACTCCCCATTAAAGATCAACGTTCAAAATCAAAATCTTTGTTAAAGAAAGAACAGCTTCATCGATTATAGAACATTCTTTAATAATAAAATTTGAAACCATGACAATCACTTTCAATGTGGTTATTTGTTATCTCTCGCAAATAATTGAATTGGAGTATACTTGGAAGTCATTTTTCATGAAAAAAGTTTTCACTTTGGTTGATGAATGAATAAATTGCATATGTAAGATGAACATGTAATTATATATATGAATTAAATGTTAAGAGACTTAAAAGAAAAATGATAGTATATATTGATACAAATTAAAAGTTAATAAAAATTACACCTCTTTTGGTGGAAAATGTTTTCCTCTTGAAAAAATTGTCCAACATACCAAACACATCCTTAAAAAAAGGCTAGTGGGGAATACTTTGCCCCTGAAGTCCGTCACAATCCACAAAGTTGATAAAGTTTGTGCATGATTTCTTTAGGAGTTTATTATAAAATTATTAGTCAATTATTCAAGAAAAAGAGGAAATTGGGAGGAGCAAAAGAAAAAGGAAAGTAGTCATTTGATTTACACACTAAATTATTTTAAGATTATAATGTTTTGACTATTTTATTTCACTTGAAAGGTGTAACAGTCTAACCCTTAATAATATTATTTGCTTTGGACCTAATCCTGTACGGTATAACCCTTACTTATATTATTCAGCATCTCCCTTGTATTTTGTCGATATAAGACTTCTGATCTTGAGATGGATTGTTACAAAAGGTGGAATAAAATAATATCAAATTAGATAGAATGAGGTAGGATATTCAATATCGACTTTTGGGGATAAAATTAATAATATGTTTAGTTGACCATATCGTCAATCAAGCACAATATATCTTGACATATCCCACCTTATTTTGATACTAAATGACTCATGGTAGCATAAAAGGGTAAAATGTATACATATCATTAGTCAAATATCTATATCAAGCACTTTGTGTTATTGTCCTCATTTTCAATCCAACTTTATTCATGTAGTAGAAGTGGTCCAATTAGTTTCTTCATATGTAGGTCCCAAATTATTTGTTTGAAAGCTACAAACATGAACCTTAAAACATGGAGGAATAAAGTTGACTTTAGTGACTAGATGGAAGCTTAGAAGTGCTCAAAAGCCAAATTTGCATATGTTGGCTTCTTTTTGTTACAACTTGTCACACATATCTACCTTTCTAATTCTCTTTACATAAAGTTCCAAACAAACAAAAAAAGGATTATTGGACTTAAAAAGAAACTTAAAACTAATAGTAACTAATATGACAAACTTGAATGCAAATTTAGTTTTGTTGAATCACTTAAACTCCACTTTTGGCATTTGATGATGATGATGATGAATAAAGCAATGATGAAGCAGAGAAGCTTGTGTTATTGCTCTTTGCATACATACTTCTTGCTTTCTGTCCTGATGAAGATGTTGCTAAAACACCCTTTGATAAGTTGTTGTTTTCTTGTGTTTGATGATCAGTAGTAGTCGTCGGAGAGCCTTTGAGTAAAACATCAACCTTTGCATATTCTTCTCTTTCATGTTTGATTTCCTTTAGCATTGCTGCTACATCTTTCATTGTAGGCCTTTCATCAGGAGTGGAGTTAACACATAACAAGGCTACTCCTAATGCTTGTAACATTTCCTCGATTTCTGATTCTGGTCTCGAGTGTAGACTTGGATCCAGGACTTCGATTCCTCCTCTCTTCTGTCTCACCCAATCCACTAAATGCACTCCATCTGGAATTGTTGGATCAATTGGCTGCTTACCCGTCAAGACTTCTAACACAACCACTCCGTAGCTGTAGACGTCGCTCTTTGCTGTGATCTTCATCATATAGCCATATTCTATAATGAAATGAACATTAGTACACTTTAGATCAATGATCATCAAGAACTACTGATATTCTTTGAAACATTGTGATAAATGCAATGTGCAATCGTTTTCCTTCGAGTTTTGTTACTACTGCTTCTTTCATGTACTTCGATTATCATATTATTTGTATTTAGTGACTGTTCAACTCACTAGATATGTCATTGTTGTGGTTGCAATGGGCAATCAATGCTCATACTATAACTAAGAAAAACACATACTCGGAATAATATGCGAGGAGTAAAGAAAATGATGACTAGAATAGTATTTTGGCATGAAATGAAAGAAACTTTTACCTGGGGCAATGTAGCCATAAGAACCAGCAATTGTATTGGAGGAACGACCAAAATCACCATCATCGACTAGTTTTGCGAGGCCAAAGTCTGCAATGTAAGGCTCAAACTCAAGACCAATGAGAATGTTGTTGGCCTTGATGTCTCTGTGAACGATTGGAGGGGAACAGTCATGGTGCAAGTAGGCGAGCCCTTGTGCAGCCCCGAGCAATATTTGGTATCTCAATTCCCACTCCAAAGGGTTACCACTCCTCTCATGGAGAAGACTTCCTAAGCTCCCATTAGGCATGTAATCATACATGAGCAATCTTGTGCTTCTGTTCCAACAACAACCCAAGAATCGAACAATGTTCTTGTGTCGAATTGAACCAAGCGTCTTAACTTCTGCAGAGAACGAATCACGTACCCCACACTTCTCATCATTGCCTCCATTAGCTGTAGTCATGGTTATTGGCC
The DNA here is from genome assembly GCA_026153255.1 of Solanum medicagineum. Taxonomy (NCBI): domain Eukaryota; kingdom Viridiplantae; phylum Streptophyta; class Magnoliopsida; order Solanales; family Solanaceae; genus Solanum; species Solanum medicagineum. The sequence goes on from JAPFFP010000113.1 coordinate 22,457,663, forward strand.
AAAGCTTCTTCACTGCTATGACATCACCATTGTTCATATCTGCACGATAGACCATCCCCGAGCACCCTTTTCCAATGACATTAGTATCCACAAGGCATCTGAGTATTTCGTCCACCGAAAAATTGAGCTTCTGGAATGGAGTAAACTGCCAAGCCCAAGAATCTCCCATCTCTGAATCATCATCCCTTCTCATCGCCCTTCGTGCTCGTATGATAGCAATAGTTCCCATGATCACCATCGCTATTGTCATGGTGACTAGCAATGCAATGGCCAATTTGAGCTTCTTTGACCTTCCCTCATCATTTCCATTCTTAGCTACTCCAACTCCATCGATATTGCTGAGAAAACACGAAGGCCTTCCAAATGAACATAAATCTTCATTTCCATCTAGGTCTGATGCTGGTAACTGTCGAAAGAGCTTATTGTCCGGAAGATAGCCAGTGAAGTTGTTGTATGAGACATTCAGGGACACTAGATTATCGAGCCTAGATAGTGGATTCAAGTTCCCTTCAAGCTTGTTGTGTGAAAGATCAAGTATCGACAGCTTGCTTAGTGAAGACATTTCAGCAGGAATTGGACCTGTTAGTCCATTGAAACTAAGGTTAAGAGCAATTTCAAGAGACTCAATCTTTCCTAACTGCATCGGTATGCCTCCCGAGAGGTCATTGTTGCTAAGATCAAGCAATTGGAGACTCGAGCACAGGCCAATAGATGGAGGTATTGATCCTGAGAACGAGTTCTTACTCAGAACCAGCTTGTTCAAGGATACAAGACGCCCAAAACTAGCTGGTATAGGTCCTCCAAATCGGTTATTTGAAACATCCAAGACTTGAATCCCTGATAGTGAAGACAGAGCATTAGGCAAGGGACCTTCCAGTGTATTGCTGCTGAGGTCTACCATTTGTAGCTCAGTGCAGCTACTTATCTCATCAGGAACTGGTCCGGAAAGGCGATTGCCAGACAAATCAAGAAAGTTTAAGCTCTTAAGACCTCCAATTTCTTTAGGTATCCCACCAGTAATCCGATTGTTTCCAAGTCTTAGCCTCACTAATGAGCTACAATATCCAATTTCTTGAGGTATCGTACCCGAAATATCGTTAGAAATCAATAGTAGCTTAGTAAGGTTTTTCAACTGAAACAGCCCTGGAGGAATGCTACCAGTAAGTGAGTTATGTGACAAGTCCAATGCCTGAAGGTTACTACAGCTAGCCAAAGTTAAAGGAACACTTCCTTCAAGTTGATTATCCCAAGCAAAAAACACCATAAGATTAGTCAAATTGCCTAACTCAGAAGGAATCAAACCTGAAATCTGATTTGTGTCAAGCTGCAATTGGACAAGACTTGTGGCATGTGAAAGAACAGAAGGGATTGAACCAGAAACATTGTTGTTACTAAGCATAAGTTCTTGTAACAAAACAAGACCACCAAAAGATAATGGTATACTCCCAGACAAATAGTTCAAAGACAAATCAATCATAGTCAACTTAGTACAATTCCCAATCTCTTCTGGAATAACACCAACAAGATTATTCTGCCAAAGAAACAATTTTTCTAACTTTCTAAGGTTCCCAAGCTCAGATGGGATTGAACCAGAAAGACTATTTTCATACAAATACAAGTTCACAAGCTCAGTACAGTTACCTAAAGCAGAAGGTATCTCACCAGACAACATTGTAGTATAAATAGACAAAGTTTCAAGATTCTTGAGCTTACCCAAAGAAACAGGCAAAGAACCAGATATTCTTGTATCTGCTAAACCTAAAACAGTCAAATTCCCACAGTCCCCCAACTCATTTGGGATTTTTCCAGTAATATCTTTATTCCCTCCTGCCCTTAGCACTTCAAGATTTGACAACAACCCTATTTCACTAGGTAAAGCTCCACTAAGCCTGTTATCAAAAAGGACAAGATTTTTCAAGCTTCTGCAACTTCCAAGCTCAACTGGGATTTTCCCAGTGAGCTGATTTGAGTTCAAAATCAAATCTTGAAGGTTTACAAGGGTTCCAATGCTTGAAGGAATGTTACCCACAAGACCATTTGAGCTCAAATCAATAGTAACAAGTGAAGAACAGTCACCAATGTTAAAGGGTATAGTACCAGTGATGTTAGCATCAGAAATAACAAGTCTTTTAAGGTACTTATATGAAGAAAGCTTTGAAGGCAAAGGAAGTTCAAGATGAACAGACTGAATATTGATTTCTGTAATAAAACCTTGAATGTTGCATTTTATGAAAGACCATTTACATGGGGTGTCATCAAGAATGTTCCAATTAGAGAACGGAGCAACAACAGAAGAAGAAGTGAAAAAAAGGGTGGCTAAGAAAAGAGAAGAAAGAAAAAAATGGTAGTTTTTGTTGGGATTTGAAGAAGAAGAAGACATCTTTGCCTCAAATTCCAAAAATTTCTTCTTGGGTTTGCAATTGCATATCAAAAAACTAAGTAAAAATCTCTTCTTTTTTTTTCTTGGGTTTTGCTCTGTTTTTCTCTTTGTGTATCTCCTTGGTTTCTACTCAAAACTCAAAGTTTTAAAAACTTGAAAGGCTCTATTGGTGATTGTGCAAAACAAACATCATTAAAATAACATTTTTAAAGTGAAAAGAGAAAGATGATTATTAAACAAAGAGGGAAAACAATGGTTAACAAATGAACCAAGCAAGGAATACATTGAGATTGGCAATTCTCTTATGCACCTCCACCATCTTCCCCTAGGATCCCTACAACTCCCACCACCCTCCTTACTCAAAAATATATATTAGTCCCAAGGGCCGGAATTAGAATTTTCATTAGAAGAAAAATAATTAAGATTTTCAATGAGGATTCAAAATAAGAAAAGTAATACATATAAATCAATTGAAGAAGATTCGACATTTATTATATATGTACATAATAATTATTTTAGTTTTATATAAATTATATTTTATTTTAAGTGACTGCCTTTGACTTGAAATTATGTTTCAGGAAAAAAAAGACTTTTGTGATTTATGATCTAAAATAATCTGTGTAGATGAGATTTATTTCGTTAAAGATAAAAGGAGAATTTTAAGAATTAATATTTTTGATTATGGTAAAATGTTATTCTTTTTTGGAACTGATTAAAAAAGGAAAAGGTGTTACGTAAAATGGGATAGAAGCAATATAATTTTCTGTCGGAAAAGGTTGGGATGAACCCCTAACCGCTAGCTCCGTCCATGTTCACGCCGTTGCAATTTATTTGTATAATGTTAACTCGAATTTGACCATTTCAATTAAATCTTTTTTTTATATGTAATAATATAATGACATTCTTTTTTGGGAAGGACTAAAAAGAAAAATATATTAAATTATAAATTATATAATTATAATTTAATTAAGAAAACAGATCATTGTAAATCTAAGGCCATGAATTCTATATAAGGGTATGATATTAGAAGAAAAAAGTTTCTCTCATGATGATAATAAGTTGATAAATAATAGTTAAAATTTACAATTGCTATTAAGATAGTATGCAAAAATTATTAGTGCCAAAACCAAATCATGAGTGATTGTGTTTATACGTAACTACATTATTTTCGTGTGAATTTTGATATTCATATCAAAGCTTAATTAATTTATAATATAAATATATATTAGAGTCTACTTTTCGAACAATGCTCGCAATAACAATCAAAAAGTAAGAATTTAAAGTAGAAATTTAAATTTAAAATATCTAAATAAAAAATAAAAAATCTCAATTATCTCACGATAATTCGTATCCATATAATGCACTGAATTTGATGTTATAACTTCCCTCATTATTGTATAGTACACAAATTTATAAATCAGTTACGTTTTATATAATTGTCTTTTCTCATGTTCCCAATTATTTCTTGTCATCTCAAAATTTAATTTTGTCATTTTATCTTGAAAACAAATCTTCAATTTAATTTGGATGGAATATAATAATATTATTTTCTATTATTTATATAATAATATTATTGGATGGAATATCTTAAAATTGAAGCAATGGGTGGGGAAAATATTAGGATTCAAGAACTCATGTCATGTTCTAAACATGTTAGGATTGAGTTGAATTTAGATGAGTTATTAATTTGTCAAAAGAAAAGTATTTAGAGCAAAATGTAAATTATAATTCAATTCGTCTGATTTTTATTAAATTTTATTTTTTAAAATATTAATTTTGGTAGACTGGACTAACAAATAAAGATGTCGAATTTGGAGAAATTAAAGAAAGTACATTTTCATGAGCTAATTTTATCACCTCCATCGACATTGTAAAAATTACTTCTCCTAAAAAATTACTAAATATAACATTCCGATAAAATTCACAAGTAATCACTTTTCAGTTCAGGCAATTACAAAATATACTTATAATCATGAAATTTCAGTCCTTCTGTTTTTAAAATGATCATATTCTTAAAAAAATTCTAGTGAGGGATTTTCTAAGCGATCTTTGCAAGAATATTTATCCATTTTTTCTTTTTTAATTTTTATGCTTTCTATTAAATAAATATAAATTTTCGTCTTTAATCAAATATCTTAGATACTAAATCACAAAAAAAAAATTTAAAAAAACTCTAAACAAAATGTTTAATGATCCTACTTTGATAAATCTTATACGAAATAAATTTAAATAAATCAAATCACTTAATTTTAAATATCGAATACTAATAACATAAAAGTCATGCGAACTAATCATAAACATGTAATGCCATGCGTATAAGCGTGACATCTTTGGATAACATACATTATTTTCTCAAGTTATTACATCAACTAAGCTAATTAATTAAAAATTAAAAGTTATTGTAATTAATCCTACTCATATTCTAATTTTTTTATTATATTGTATGTTTTGGGGTTATAAATACCTAATATTGGAGCATATATCGATATTGGCAAAATTTAATTCAAGATCCAATGTCATTTATGTTTTATTATGCATTAGGAAACAAAATCTTTCCATAACTATTTCAAAATTATGTTTAATTAATATTTATTTAAGATGATGTAAGACTTTAAAAGGGAAAGGGAATCCTCTTTGTTTATTTATTTTTTATGGTTAAAAGTCTGCAGTGTCATCTCAATAAATTATTATATAGTAAAAAGTAAAAAATTAAATTATGGGAGTCACAAGGATGGAATATTTAATAAAGTTATTTGACAGTAACTAATTTTTTCCATCAATCTCGCATGGAGCCAAAGATTGACTATTTTTTGGCCTTAGAGTATGATAGAATAAAGCAAAATGGTTCTTTAAACTATCTGTGCTTTTTTCATTTGTGAAGTAGCAGTTAGTCAATGCAACTTTCGACGCTCCTCATGGGTCA
>JAPFFP010000113.1:22463065-22475313 GCA_026153255.1 Solanum medicagineum
TTTAAACATAGGGGTTAGGCTGCGTACATCCGACCCCCCCTCACCCCGCAATGAGCGGGAGCCTTTTGAGGCACTGGAGTATGTTGTTGTATTTGACAGTAACTAATTAATTTCATTTTTATTTATGGCTTAACAATGTGGTTTTTGGTCTATTTCTTAAAGGATTGTACAATATTTATTTTTATCTTATTTGTGATTTCTAAAAGGATTATGAAAATGGACCCTTTTTTTTCATATTTGAAATTTATTAGTTTTATTAAAGCTAAAACTATCAATTATACTATCAGAAAAAAAATTCATTAGATATTTAATTTAAGGATTCAATTTATTGAATGCCTCATTCTATCAAAAATGTGTATTAAAACCAAATGAAGTTGAAAGAGAAAAATAATGTTTTCTTTGTTTGATTTGGTTTTTAGTTTTTAATTTAAAAAATAAAACTAGAAAATTTATATTATATTTTGGGTTTAAGCAGAAAAATTGAATATAGAGGAATATTAACAATTTAATTAATTGACTATTTAAATTTCATCTATCAATGAGAGTTTAATTTTTCAATATAATTTCTTTCTCATTTTCCTATAGAGAATTTTATGTTTCATCCATTTCGATTTACTTTCTTTTTAAAGATCTTTTAGATCGACATTTGACTTATAAATCGAAAGCTCATAAATTAAATTTAGGTTCCCTACATTTCAATTTTATTTTTTACTTATTTTCTTATAATCATTTAGTTATCAGACAAAACGAACAAAAACTTCCTTCATTTTGATCTTATATAACTTTATTAGATATATCAACAGCAAATTTTATAAATTTAATTTGAACTGTATATTTAATCTAAATTACCTTAACTTTTAAATAAATCATATTTTTATAGGTTAATTTCATTGCTCAATATTATATAGCAAAACAATCAATATTTACTACTTTCCTCAAATTTAGGTAACAATGATTGTCCAAAAAAGATGAAGAAATTTAGGTGAAAAAGCACATAAAGAATTTTTAAGATGCACCCACACGTACATGTTGAATATATAGACCAAAGTCAAAATCAAATCTAAAGAGTGGGACATAGGGCCCATCAGCCTCCTAAAATGAAAATATAAAATATAGATTTTTTTTTTAAAAAAAAAGTATATAATTTAAAATATAAATATATAAAGAGAAATAATAAGTACAAAAGTGCCATGTAAGGATGATTGAGTTGATGTAATTAGGGGCAAAGTCAATAAGGGTTTAAGGGTTCATCTAAATTTTTTTAGTAAAAAGTTATGTTATTTATATATAATTAGTTTTTTTATATGTATATAGTAGACGTTGAATTATTTTTGACTGTTTTATATTTTTACTTTTTCATATTTTGAACCTCCTTAATGAAAATTTCAACTTCACCATTAATATGAGGAAAAATTATCAAAATAAATATTTTTATTTATCATAATAACTAATATTCTCTATCATTTAAAAAAAAAAATCAAAAGTCACTTTGATACATCACTCTACTATCGCTGATACATTCTTATCTCCATTTTGGATATATTTGTTTGAATTCATCCATCTCATATGTCTTTGGATGTCTTGTTCTATCTGATACATCATTCTCCTATGAATCCGGATGTCTGATGATGTGTTCGGAAGTCAAATAATATATCCCAAATTTCATAACTTTTTAAAAAAATTTATAATTTAAAAAAGAGCAAGGAAATAATATAGTTAGCTTTAAACATTATATTATTTATGTAACTTATACTAGATATAACATATGATATTTCATAAGACAAATCAAAAATTGATTCTATTTTTTAATGTTCTTTCAGTTGATCCAAAACTATTCTTAAATATTTATGTGTTATAAATTATTTTATTAAAATTAAAAAATAAATTTTAAAATAAAAATATTTCTAATTATAATAAAACAGCATTCTCTTTATAACAGACTAAAACTATAATTTCAAATCATCACATAAAAATAATTTTATTAAATACTCACTCAAAAAACATTGAATATAGAGTTGTTAGCTCTAGTGAAATTTTAAAATTAAATATAAAATTGGAAGTAAGTGGAATTTAGTAGGAATAATGATAGCTTTTGGCAAACAAAATTCCAGATTTTGAGGGTACTTCACGTGAGCTTAAGAATCTCACAAAAATTTTATTTTATGTCCACTAATTGCTTCAACATACCAAATCCCCCTTTCAATTTTATTATTATTTTATTGGTTAGATTTTTTTTTTGAAAAAAATTACTATATATGATATGAAATTCTTCTTTTTTTTGGTTTATTTATTTCCTATTAGAAAGTTGTCAACAAGTATTTGACTTGTTTTTTTCAAGTGTTTGTTATTTGAAGGGGGTGAATATTGTTTCAATTTATACAAATTTGATTAAGAAAGAAATATTTAATTATTTCATAGCTTTTGTATGCTATTTTTTTAGCTTGACTTTAAATATTTTATAAAATGAGAAGTATAAAATATGATATTTTTGAATTAAAAAGTGTATCCTCCCTTTTCTTTCACATAATTCGAATGTACAAAATAGTTATTTTGATTGTGTGCAAGTGTATATATATGAGAATGTATAATTCCAGGATCGTCAAAGATTGTAGTGCAGTGGTAAATATTTTTTAAATTTTTTATTCATAATTAGATTATAAAAAAATCATCAAGATTTAAAATAAATATCAAACATCAAATAAAATATCAAAATTTACATAATCATATGAACTAAACTCTTTTTAAAAATTATCTTCAAATATTTATTTGATCATAAAATTTAATTAAATTTTTAAAATTTGCAAAATATTTTAAAATTCTAAAAATTGTCTCACACCAATTTTTACGAGAATTTCGCTCTCGCACAGAATTTCAAAAATACTTCAAGTACAATACAGGTCCAAACATAACTTTAAATTTCACAAATAGTGACTTTTAGATGTTATTTTTTATTTTTTGGGGTGGGTGGTTAGAGTATATAGTATTTGTAGTCCATAAAGAAAATAATTTGGACAATAAGGTCCAAAAAAGATAAAGATAAACGGCGCTGCAAATTATTTCCCTAAAATAAGGGTGTTTTGTGGCCTTGGGAAAATAAACTCTATTTATTGGAATCTTTACACATGTTTTGCTCTCTATAAGTCTCAAACTAAAACCCCTTCACACTTTGGCTTATAAAAAAGGTGGATTATATATTCTTGTTATGTTAATTGGAGTATATTAAATAAAAAGGAAAAATTAAGTCAAGTTCGTTGAACATAAAATCTTTCATTTTTAGGGTTAATATCATTTATATATATCTTACAATTTAATATGTCATACCAAATATACTGATTGTTCAATCAAATTTGTCGCACTGGATTTACTTAATACGATTTACATTCATATCTACTTGCATTGGAAGCTTCTTCAAGAAGTTATAAGAGTACTTAAATAGATGCTCATAAATCATAATACAATATGTATATGAGATTTTTGTATTATAAATATGAAATTAGAGTTTCCTCTCTTTGTTAATATATGAATTTTATTGTATTGTTCATAAAATTAGATTCTCCTCTCTTTTATTTGTGGATTTAGAGGTCAATTTAGGTGCTTTTTTTTTTTTTTCTAATTATAAGGACTTTCTACTCTTATAATTGGAAAGTGACATTCCCAATTCTTTTTAAAAATATATAATGATCATGAAATGTGGTATTTATGTCATTTTAAATATATGTAGGCTATAAAATACCTAAAAATTTAGATGTACAACTAAAAATTTAAGTATGAGGTTATTTATTCATTAATCCGCAGGAAAAATCATTTGTCTGAATATAGAGAATTTTGAATCTCAAAGAAGGCATTGAGTATTATTAAGTTGAAATAATTGTAAATAAAAGTATTTGTATTTGGAGTTAAAAAGGCGCAGATGAAAGTGAACTCACATTATATATATATATATATATAAACATCAAAAACAAGGCATATATGAAAGAGAGCTCACGTTATATGTAAACGTCCAAAGCAAGGCGCGTATGAAAGAGAGTTCACGTTATATATAAACGTCCAAAGCAAGGCTCATATGAAAGATAGCTCATGTCATATATAGACGTCCAAAGCAAGGCGCATGTGAAAGATAACTCACGTCATATATAAACGTCCAAAGCAAGGCGCGTATGAAAGAGAGTTCACGTTATATATAAACGTCCAAAGCAAAGTGTATAGAAAAGAGATCTCATATTATATAAACGTCCAAAGCAAGGCGCATACAAAAGAGAATTGATGTTATATAAACGTCCAAAGCAAGACGCATGTGAAAGAGAGCTCACATCATATAAACGTTCAAAGCAAGACACATATGAAAGAGAGTTCACCTTATATAAACGTCCAAAGCAAGGCGCATATGAAAGAGAGCTCACGTCATATAAACGTCCAAAGCAAGGCGCATATGAAAGAGAGCTCACGTCATATAAACGTCCAAAGCACCTACTTGATTTATGACGTGACAAGATTCATCTTATTAATTTGATCGATAATATATATATTCATCAAATACATTTTTTTTCCTGGCGATCAAATAATAATTTCTTGTTTCATTCATAGATGGAAATAAGTGGTTTTCTCTAAACACAGGACTTGAATATTTGGGAATTCAAATTTTATATAAAATGTGATCAACATTAATGATAATTAACAAAAAAAAAGGTTAAAAAAAACTCTTTAATTTGGAAATATGAGAAAAATAACAAGAGGTGAACTTTAAGTTGGGTAAAAATAAAAATAGTTGATGTCATGTGCAAGGTGGATAGACTCATAGACATTAATCAAAGTATGAGAATAAAATAGCTAATTATTAATAATGTTTTTTTTTTTGACTCAAGTCTTTATGTAGATATTAAAAAAAAATATTGAACATTGGTCTGCGTAATTGATTCTTTTCTTCAATTATTAGGAAAATAAAAGAAAAGTATATAATTAAATATGGATTAGGTGTAAGTCACATGATTATATGACAAATCATGTGACTTCCTTTTTCTTAATCGTCCTTTTTACTTTCTATTTGAGAAATAATTATCTAGTCAAATTACATATGTGAGCTATTTTTGGACCTTAATCCAATTAAAGTAATGGGCTAGGAATCCTATGACAAAAAAAAGGAAAATTACGCGAATATTTTGCTAGTTAATTAACTAATATAATTATAATTTAAATTGATTATGGATAGCGACTGTAATTACAGATTGAATTTTGTATAATTCGTGCAATTTATGCAAATGTTGTGTGTGATTACACAAAAGTTATACGCGAATCAAATTGTATAGTGAAATATACAAATACTGTGAATTGTATAGTGAATTATACAGAAGTTATGCGTGAATCGTATAACGAAATATACAAATACTAAACAAAAACTGCGAATTGTATAGCACATTATACAATATTACACGAATTATACAAATGTTGCTATATATAGTTACGAAATGTAATTACGCAGACTATAGTGACATAGTATAATTAAGATGTTTTTGAATAGTTATATACGAAAATCCCTAACTAACTGCTCCATCAGTAATTTTTTACATTTTACTCATTATCATCTAGTTCAAATTATATCTTTATCAATATATAGACATGTATGCTCTCAAATTATAATTAATTATTAATCATGTTTCAAAGGGTACTAATACAATGTTTAAACGGATTCAAATAACTGATATATAGTTGTCATTCCCAAGGTTAGATTATCAATGTCGGCCTAGAGATAACAGCAAAAGTATCGACTAATAAATGATATTTATAAAATCTTATTTAATTTCATCGTTATTAAATAAATATGATTTATCATTGATTTGAAATTTTATTATTTATTTTTTATTTCTTATGAGTAAATAATATATGAAGATATTTCCCACAAAAACTATTTTCATTTATATATTATAGACTATGTGACATGACACCTCTAATCATCGAGCTAAGTTAACCAAAGTCGGGGCAAGGAATATTGGGCTATGCCAAAAAGATTGGGCCTGGTTGGTTTATATCTGGCCTGCCTTGACCAAGTACAGAATTGGGCCTTTTGGTCCAATCAAAGGAATGAAATAACGAATAACTTCTGCTTTGTGCAGTGAAAGGATCACGAGCCAATAAAAGCCTGATGGGTTGCTTCGATTAAACCACCACTTTTTGGGTCTAATATGGAGTTGGCCCAGTCAATCTTCGTACTGTTAAGAGTTAATTATATATATACATATTTTTTTTGAATTATGAAAATTTCTTAAATTTGATAGAATCCAGCTACATCGCCAATATATCGTGTAAAATGATGTATTTGACCTCTTGATACATCATGTAAGTGATATAGTGATGTAGTGACGGATACATTGTATAAAGTAATGTATACGACGTCTTGATATATCGCGTATAATAATGTATCAAAAAATATGAGTAGGGATTTTTGTAATTTTTTTAAGTGATAGGAAATTTTTAAAAATATGATAAAATAAATTGTGTATTTAGGCAATTTTGTTTGTTAAGAACATAAAATTATATTCTAAGGAAGCTTAGAAAAAAGTGTTTCAAGCACATAATTATTCTTTTTTTATCAAAATAACTACATGTTTATTTATTAGAAAAAATGATCCTTCATACAAACTCATTATAGAATATAATTTTTTTCTTTAATTTCTATGATTTTCAAGAATATAAATTTGATTAGATTTTCTAAAATATTTATTTGATATTTCTCCATCAAACTATTATTTATTTAATTAATTATAGATATTAATAGGAAAAAAGGTTTATATTAATTGTTATAAACATATTTTATTTATGAACTATTTTTCCCTATAAATATAAGTTTCTTCACACTAATAAAGGACATTTGAATATTTATTTTTAAAGTTGCTACCTAAAAGCTCCCACTCCCAAAACTCAATAGACCATTTATCTCCCTGCAATTTTTTTTCCGGTGGGAAAGGGACAATGGCGGCGGCGGCGAAGACGGTGGGTTCAGGGGTGGTGTTGCCGCGGCCAGTGACATTTGTTACCGGAAATGCTAAAAAGTTGGAGGAAGTTAGGGCAATTCTTGGCCAGTCTATTCCCTTTCAGTCCCTTAAGCTTGACTGTAAGTTCATAAGTTTTTTGTTTTATATATGTTACTTTTGTGCTTAATTTCAATGTTTTCTGTTAAGAAATTGAACCCCTTGATGTCAAAATTTGATCTTAGTGCCTGAACTTCAAGGGGAGCCTGAAGAAATATCCAAAGAAAAAGCTAAAATTGCTGCCAAAGAGGTACTACACCCTAGCTTTATTGCATATATGTTATATATACATACATGTAGTGGCGCGGAGCCAGAATTTTCATTATGGGGTTTCAAAATATGTAAGAAATAAACACACAAAAAGCCAAAGTGGTTCAACATCGACTATATATACATGAAAAGAAAATTTTAACCATATATAAACTATGTAACTTTCTGCCGTTGGGGGTTTGGATGAATGGTCCTGCTTAGCTCTGTGCCTGCATACGCGCGTATTTGTGTATTTACCCTTTATTAGAGTTTAGTTGAATCCATGTCTACTGAAGTTATATTTATCTAGTTTAGTACTTCAAGCTCTTATCTTGCGTATAATGTTGATGCTCTAGGGTATCCATTTCAATGACCCTTTCAGCTAAGCACTATTAGAGAATGTTTGAATTGCCTTATTTTAGGTAATTTTAAGTCAAAATGAGTAACTTTTAAGCACTTACTCCTAACTTTTAAGTCAACTTATGAGGCTTTTTTTTTCCCCGATTAGTGGTGGAACTCCTTGAATATCCCACCACGTAGTCTACCTCCCACCAACACAGGCACCAGTAACTCTGCTCACCCTGTAAAGGTTATATTCGATAACTGCTTGTTTTTGTGGGTCAAATTATCTCCAACCTTAAGGTTGTGGGTTAGAGTTAACGAGGTAGCAAAAGGGGGGAGCTCTTGGGGAGTGAAAAAAAAAAGAAAAACATTCTGATGACTTTGTCATCATATCGTTCCTGGTTCTACTTTAGACTAAGGCTTGATTGTGATATTGAACCCTTACAGAACTTCTTATTCATTTGACATGAGCATTTGCGTTGTCTTGATATTTGATATGAGACAAGTGATATAACACGAAATCTCTTGATATTCAATAATATAGTGCTAAATACACGAACCACCACTCATTTAGGATGTCACACTTCTTGTCATTTTACAATTGTCCTATTGTAATTTCCTTTTTTAAAATTTACTGTTTTTGTATGGTTGGGAATTTGACGGAGTTAAAAAAATTCTTAGGTGAATGGACCAGTGCTAGTTGAGGATACTTGTCTCTGTTTCAACGCCCTTAAAGGTCTCCCAGGTATGCGACAAACATATATGTACAGACTTCAGTTATCAGTATATGTGCTTTTATTAGAGTTGTGACAATGAACTAGGCGCCAAGTGTTTTATTTTGTTTTGCAGGGCCTTACATGTAAGTTCATCTTCTCTTTTATGACTCTGCTCTCGAGTTAAGTGCTTTCTTCTTCTTTATATACTTCATATTTATGATTAGTGATGCTTCTAGATTAATAATTTAATATTCTTATGATGCGATTCTGCTAATTGGACTTCTGAACAATATTATAAACCATTGTGCCATTTCCACCAATATGAAGCCTATAGTTCTCAAGTTGTCTCCGTTCACAGATGATAAGTTATTCCAGCTCTTTGACCTGGGCCATATTATTACTTACAAGCTACATCCTTACTCGAGGCATGTGGTTTATAAAGTTCAGTGTTCTTGGAATTATGAGTCGTGTTTGGTATGGTTTAAAATATTTTTAACAACAAATGTTGTCCTTGATGAAAACGTTTCTTCTGTTTGGTTGTGTTAAGTTGTTGGTAATGTTCAGTGAAGGAAATAGTTTACACCAAATGGGGGAAATTGACTTACATTAATGTGCGTGTGTCATTGAAATTGTTAACTCTTATTCAACTGTTTCAACCAAAATATAACTATTTTCTACTTCTAATCTCAATATTATGTCTATTATGTTACTGTTTATGTTTCAATAAATGTTGTGTTTATGCTTTCCTTGAGCCGGGGGTCAATCGAAAACCATCTCTCTACCTTAGCAAGGTAGGGGTAAGGTTTGTGTACACTCTACCCTCCTCTGACCCCACCTGTGGAATCACACTACTTATATTTGTTGGTGTAATTCTCAATATTATCACAAAAGCTATCCCCAATCTCCCAACTGCACATTATACTATAATGATGTGTTTAGTGGAATGTAAGTTGTTTCCTATGACAATATTTCTGTGTTTACCTTGAGAACTATTTCCTAGATCAGGTTCCAGTATGGGTATTAAGGTCGGTAACTTATTTCAAAGTAAAAATGTGAAATATACGGGTTGTGGCACAAGGTTTCTACTTTTAAGAATGAAACCTCTAAATGAATAGTCAACATTGAATATCTCGAAAGTTGAACTCACAACCTAATAATTGGGTCCATTCTTGTGAATAGGTTCCTAGAGATTATTGTTCCAATGTCCAAATGTAAAGGCGTATCTTTATGTAGGAAATTCTTCTTGCCTGAAAGTATAATCTTACCCAGCATGCTTCGTGTTGCCCTTTATTGGCCCAATTTTTTCCAGGAAGCTAGAGAGGATATAATAATTTCATTTTCCATTAAATAACCATAGAAAGATACATTTACTTCAATTCAAATCAGAAAAATTCTAAACAAAATTTACCATGACTAGTCATGTGTCTTTTTATCACCTTTGAAAAGAGTGCTTGTTGGATGAACTTAAAACTGCATAACCATCAGGGGGAAAACTAATTTGTTACAATTGCGAGTCAATGTTTATTGTGAAGAATCTTGTTTTAATAGGATTCCCAGATTGTGTCTGGCACACAGAACTGTAGAACTTACCTTTGAGAATGTACGCTGCTCATATCATTTTCCTAGATGGAGAACTTTCTTCTTGCAGATTTTATACTATCCTGCTAACGTAAATTGCCATGAGAGACACTTCTCTCTAAAAATTTCTCTTTCATCTCCAATTCTTTTAATCCTTATTTTTTAGTACTCAATAAAAGTTAAAACCTTACTTTAGTACCTTAGGCTAGTCAAATTCTGATGCTTGAAATGGAGAGAACGTTGGAGATTGACGAATCGAGGTGAATTTAATAAGAGTTTGGGATTCTTTCCAAAGATTTGCTTTACATTCTTGGATCATATGCAATCTACGTTTTAATAGAATACTCTCCCTAACTCCCTTTTAACGGACATGCCAAATACTCAATCTTTGTTTATGTTGTTATTTGTCATTTCTTGTTAATTATTGTCTTTTGCCGTTGACATAATATACTTTGTAATTGCTGCTTTATGTCGGGGATTGCTTGCCATATTACGTTCTGCAGCAAGTGGTTTTTGCAAAAGATCGGTCATGAAGGTAATTGCTTAGCTTCTTGTTTCTCATATACCATTTCATTGGACTTATTCTTTTATGTTCTCCTTCTCTGTGAAGTCACTCTGTTTTTCTGTTCTGCTTTTAATTTTTTCTGGACATTTTTTAGGTCTCAACAACTTATTGATGGCTTATGAGGATAAAACAGCTTATGCCATGTGTGTCTTTTCTCTTGCTCTTGGGCCAAATACCGAGCCAATGACTTTCGTTGGAAAAACGCCGGTGAATATTTTCTTCTGTAATCACAAATACGTCATTTCGACTTTGTGTTCAACTTTTTCATTATTACTTCTGCTGATCACGGTTATGGTTCGAACTAGGAGGATCCTTGTTGGTTATTGCATGAATATTTTCGCTTAATGTATCTTTGTTGAACTATGTGAACAATAGAACTAACATTGCGAACATCGCTCTTCAGGGAAAGATAGTGCCAGCTAGGGGACCCAATGATTTCGGATGGGATCCGATATTTCAACCTCATGGCTCTGACCAGACGTAAATCCATTCCTCTTGAATGTTTTCCTACTGAATGTAAGAACATCTGATATGAACAGAGTACTAACTTATAGAATTGTGTTGCAGTTATGCTGAGATGCCCAAGGAAAAAAAGAACAAGATTTCTCATCGCGGTAAAGCTCTTGAACTAGTGAAGTCACACTTTGCTGAGGCTCGATACACTTTCCAGACGGACTCCCCCGCCTAGACTAGGATGCATGCTTCGGTAGTGACAGAATCTTCATGTTCTTGCTAAGAGCTATAATTGATGACAATGTAAGCTTCTTTTATTTTCCCAGATAAAATAGTGTGAAGGACGAGATACCTGAAATTTTTGAACTTATGATTTTTGCTAATAGATTTTACGATCTAGCACTTCTCTTTTTATTTGAAATTTCATTTGGTATGGGGGTGGGCTCAGAAAAATGAATTTTTGATTTAAGTCAATCCCAAAAGCTAGCATGAAACGAGACTCGCCCATGACCGTATGAGGTGATAACGGTCATTTCAATACTCTAATATTCTTCCTTGCAACGTTCAGGACTGGACATTTCGAGTGAACATTGAGTAAACCATGAAGAAAAATGGATCTGATACTTGATACAATAATAGGAAATTGTACTCACAACTCAAATCATTCCTTTTCTGCCTAGATGATCTTCCTTTTCATAGCATAGAAAGAGTAGTGTTGTTTAAGCAACTAAAAGCAAAACTATAATTAAACAATTGGTACCATATTGTGCAGAAGTTGGAAGGCATCCAAAGTTCCAAGATGAAAATGATAAGTTTGTGTTATCAATTATGATAATTACTTATCATTTTTCTCTCAGGCTGTGGAATAGACTCACCAGCATAATCATTGTGGTTAACCAAATAACCAAACTTGATTAATATTAATATACATTGCTTCATATCACAAAAGGATGGGTACTAATTGAACTCAAATCATACTAATTGACATGCACAATACTATTTCAACGTGTAAGTGGGGTCTGGAAAGGGTAAAATGTATGCAGACTTTACCACTATCTCATAGAGATAAAGACGCTGTTTGGATTGCATTGAATGTGGGCTTTATCTCTTTTCTATATTTCAATCTACCTATAACATGTAACATGGGTATACATGTGGTAAGTTGGTCATCTCATTAAGAATAATATTGAAAGACACCCACCCCTCTTTCAACTCTACAAAAGCTATTTTTTTCAATTGGGGCAAAATTAAAGAATAGGTCACATGCCATATGTGGTCCCTCCTCACATGCTATCTTAATTCCTTTCCTCCCCATAATGTGAA
>JAPFFP010000113.1:22486846-22497608 GCA_026153255.1 Solanum medicagineum
AGACAAGAGAGGAATTCAAAATTCAATTTTTATAAATTCAAGATTTTCTGACAATAATTTTTAAGTGTAAGTGGTTGAATTACAAATTTAATTTATCTATATATATCTAACGATTTTATTGAGTTTCATCCGATGGTGTCTGATACTCACATTGAGATGCAATTAAATCCATCCATATGTGATGGAAGGTCTCACATTGAAAGCAAAACGCTCCTACTAAAGGTACTACTATGCACAAAATTTGAATGTGAAATATTTAATAATTAAGAATAAATAACTACTTACCATAAGAAATCAATTTTTACAGGAAACTTTTATGTTTATATATCTTGACCTATAAGCAAGGAAACATTTTTTACCATGGACAGAGTTGTGGGGTTTGTCATTCTTTTTTTTCACTCAATATCTTCTTTTTACTAATTGAAAAAGTAAAAGTTTTGATTTTGTAGGCCAATGTGTACTTTTTTCATTAATTTTATTACCATATATTTATTTATTTTTAAATTGTAGATTAATCAAATTGGTCAAGATTCGAGACACTACTTACTAGTCTACTTGTACGTAAATTGGCCACTTTTTACCTCAAATAACGGACCATCAATCAAGTTACTAATTTGGGCTACATGAATAATTAGGATCATGACTAACAAATAAGATTATGAAACGTGAAAATATTTTTCATTATCATGATATTCAAATCAGTATATGTATCGCGACTTAGACAACAAAGAAAAAAAATCACCTGGTCATTAGATCATACTTTTAAATGCAGCACAAGGTTATTGGTTTGGGTTTCAGACTTCCATGCATGTTGGAGGTTTCAAATGGTTTGCTTTGTGAGTCAAACTTGTTGTATTGAGCCTGTCTAGTGTCGATTACCTCTCTTATATCAAATTATCATGATTAAATAATTTAATATAATAGTACTTAATATTTTTTTTGGTAATTACTATAATATATATATTAATATCCGGGAAAGTGACATTTGTGGGTAAAATTCCGTTAGAAATGTCTGCAGAGCCGTTAATAAAACGACAAAATCCGTCACGTGGAATTACGTTTCTAACAGCTTTTTTGGAAAATTGCAAATGGAAGGGCCCCATCTTATTAATTCTTTCATTTTATTGGTTCACTAGTTTTATAGTTTTGCATGTTCAGTCCAACTAAACCAATTTAATTTTCTACTTTTTTTTGTACAACAAATTTCCACCCAACTATCAAATTAGTTGATTCAATTAATCACACAAGAGACAAGTATTGAAGATAATCCTCAATTTGGTGCAAATTATTAATTTCATGTTCGAATTATTGACGGTCTTAAAAATACTTTTTTACCCCTAAATGTTAAAAATACCTCTTAAATTCGTAAGAATTTAGTAATGTATTTCACCCATGTTGTATGATGACAAGTGTATTTTAAATTCAGTCAGCCAAGTAGAAAAGTATTTTAAAAACTATCAATAGTTTAGAGATGAAACTAATAATTCATATCTAGTTTAAAAGAATGTATCGAATATGTTATAAGAAAATATTTGAGTAACTATTGCAAGAGGAAACATAAATGTACTTTATAACTTTTTTCCTTTTTACTTGTGTGAGTTTATCTTTATCACGGCGCTCAAGGACAAGATATTAGAAATTTCTCACTTGTACTTCTCAGTAAACATATGGAAACATCTCTTGGGAAAGAAAATGTCGGTTCGGAAGGAACAAATCCTTTCCAAATAGTTTTACGTGAAATTTATAATTTTCTTAAATAAATTTTGCAAATTAAATTAATTAATAATCTAATGAATTAATTGATCATCAATATCAGGAAAAAGATAATCTAATGAGATTAATTAAAAAATTTATTAATCACTCACATTATTTACCAAAGCCAGAGGCGCGAGGGTACCCTCTACTTGAACCTTTAAGAGTTAAATGAAGTATTTTTCAATACAAGGACAAAATTTTTTCTTTGTTTTACCAATAAACGAAAAATGACTCTTCATTTTCTTTTTACTTAGTTCCCCCAAATTTCTCAATGTACACCTTACTTAGACCCAACATATTATACAATAAATAATAAAATACACATTATTATTCTCACCTCATGCATATTCATGAAATAATATAAAAATTCTCTAATGATTATATTAGTAATAGTAATACATAAATAATACCAAAATGTGTAAGAAATGCATCCAATTTTTCTAAGAAAATACTAATAAATAGACAAAATTTAATATAATACAAAAATAGGTCGTAAAGAACGTTCTTTCATTAATTATGAGTAAAAATCGACAGACTATTTTGTGAAGTTACATGAAGCTTCAATAATAATGAAACAAAGTATAAGAAATTTCCAAGAAGCCTTTCAAAGTAAAAAAAAAAGAGTTTAAAAAAAAGAAAAGAAATAAACTTAGGTAAATAAAGCTAATTGATGTTTTATTATAAAAAAAAATAATTTATCAACTTCAGTATATTTTTTCTTATTGTATAAGAGACAGGTGAAAGTCAAGCAAGCATGCTCCGCTGACGTGTCTATACTTTAGAAAAATTTATTTTTTATCTTACTTTAATTTAATAAGTTATATAATTTTATTAAAATTATGGGATTCGTTTTACTCACGATTTTTATTTTAAAATTTATATCCTTTGATTATAGTTTTATAGTTTTGGATGTGATAATATTTGTGTATATTTTGTACTTGCTTTGAGTAAAAAATTAAAGATCAGTGATGAAAAAATTTTTAATCACGAATATCTTCATATTAGAAAAAAAAAGTTAAAATAATTGTTTTTTCCTTCAATTTTAATATAATTGGTGTATAATTTTTTCAAAATTATGAGACACGCTTTAACTATAGTCTTTAGTTTTAAATTCACATACTTCAATATAGCTTTATTATTTCGAGTGTAAATAATATTTGTATATATTTTATAACTATTTTGAGTAAAACATCAGCGATAAATGACAAAAAATAACTTTTAAGAACATCTCAATAAACTTTTTTCACATTAGATTTGTACAAAAGAAATAAATAATTTACTATCACACACATATGTATATATTATTAAACTTAAAATTAGTTAATATTAATATTATTTATTTTATACTTAATAAATTAATAATTTGTAAATAATATTGAGCCCGTGCATTGGATAAAATCTTCATTATTAGTAATATAATAAAGTGAAAGTGGAAAGATCATTCATTGTATTATTATCAAAAAATAATAAATAATAATAAGTATCATACATTAGTTTTGCCAATTGAGCAAAATAATTGCAACTTTAGCTTACTCTTTGCATTTGTGACCAATTAAGGCTATAGTTTTCTAATTGACCCATTTGTTCCCTACCATCCCAATATATCACATGGGATTCAATTTCAACCAGCCAAATTTGATGAAAATACCCCCCCCCCCCCAAAAAAAAATTATATTTTCATGGATAATTATTATTCAAATACCTAACAATTCAATATAATCCTCTAGAAATTCACAAAAACAAGATGTGACTTTTCTTTATGCAATTATTATATATGTAGTGCAAAAGAATAACAATTTTGTATGATGTGTATATCACTCCCCAAACTTTATAAATACAATAAGACCTTAAAAGAGACAAGAAAACTCTAGATTAAAATGTCTATGCAACTTCCATTAACACATCAAAGTGATAAATCAAATCAACAAGGAGTCGTTTAATGCGAGGTATAAATATTAATATAATAATTTTAAAATAAAATATAAGATTATTGTATTCTGTGTTTGATTTGAGGTATTAAATAGTCGTGAAATTATTTATTTCACCATTTATAACTTAATAATGAAATAAATTATTTCATATACATGATGATATGACTTATCCTAGATAATTAATTCTTGAATAACTTATTCCAAACGAAACGATCGCGGAACCACCCATTAATAGTAGTAATAGAACTCTGTGCAAAGTTTCCTCCCGTGATATGAGTTATTATCCTTGATCACTTACACTGCCCCAACATCCTTTCATAACCTACATTTTAGATTTTACATATTACATAGACAAATGATTGTTTGAATTTTTCATTAGAGCCCAACTAAATTTTGATCCGTGCCGAGAAGTCGTACATTGGAGGTAAAATAACGCTCTTTAACAAAGACGGTCCATACTAAATGAGACACAAACTCCAAATCTCTGATTAATAATAAACAAATATTTACTACTCCATCACAATCCACGTTGGTTGATCTTGATTTTTTTTTTTTAAACTCTAAAAGGGTTATAATATGGTATCATGAACAACAATTAAGAAATTGATTGTTGTTAGTTATCTAGTTTATAATCATGGCCAAACCTCTAAGAAAAAAGTTGTCAAGCAAATGACCCCATTACTCCCCCAACTATCCAAATGTAGCACATGGATATGATTTATTTTAAAACTACACCAAAAATGATCCAATTCCAACCATAGGTATAATTATCTTGTTCTTAAAATACTCTAGCAAATAGTTGGACACCCTCTAATTTTTGTCTAAATTTTCTCTATCAATACACCTCACTAATTAATTAGTTTTTTTGGTTAAAATGGACCTTTGCATGTGTATTTCCATGTGCAAAAATGTTGAAACAATTCTATCCATCAAATCATTTTTATTGATGCACTTATTGTTTTCTCTCTTCATAAATATATGCCAATAATATATATATTTACATTCATTGGTTCATAGTTTCCGGTATTCTAAAGCTCGGTAAAATTGTCGGCATTAGAGGTGTTCATGATTTGATAAAAATGAATTCAAATCGAAAAATTAAAGCAAGTTGATTAAATAAATATATTTTATTTTGGTTTGATTTTAATTTTTTTAATCGATTTTGTTTGATTTGGGTTTGATTTTGTCTGAAAAAGTCAAAGAAATAATCAAACGGAATCGACAAATTATATACATATGTTTTATAATTATCTATACGTGATATCTTATTTTTACAAACAATTTTAAAGATCTTGTAAACGTTTTCATCAAATTTTATTTTTAATCTATTTAGGAAAACATAAATGTTAAAGAAGATAACACTAATCTTATTGATTTCATGTATATGAATGCCTGTAATAATTCTTAGTGAGACTAAAAACATCGTTGTCTCTTCCTTCTAGGCCAAAATGGTGAATTTTGAAACTTTATTCACATTAAATTTAGTCATTGAAAGTTTTAGAATATCAATCATTCTAACTATTTTTTTTAAATTTTGAATGGGTTTTTGTCACCATTTTTCTGTTTGAATGTATCATTACTTTTACTTTTGTGTATTTTTAATAACTAAATGACAACCAAATCAATAACAATCAATTCGATAAATATATATTATAATTGATTTGTTTAGTTTTGAGAATTTAAAAATCGATTAAGTTGGTTTGGTTTTGATTTTGATCAATATCCGACCTAAATCGACCAGTGAACACCCATAATCGACACCATGTATTTTTCTAAATTTGCATCTAACTAGTGACTATTTTTACTATTTCAATTTATTTATCTCACGTTCTTTTTTAATCTATTTCAAAATAAATATTTTTTCCTAATTCAACTACTTTTTAATATTAATATGTGACATGATATAGTTAAAACCACGAAAACAAAAACATTTTGGCCCGTACCATCATAACATCAATTAATTAATTTATGTCACAAATATATCTAGCTAGCAATCAACATCTAGTGTATATATCCACTTGTGATAAATGCAAACATGCATAACGCCCAATATATTTATGTATTAAAATATATTATGTATGAATAATATTACAAATGTGGAATTACATAGTCCACTCGTACGTATATGTATTAAAAATCTTATTATGTGATTTTAAATATATTATATGATTAAAATATGGTCAATATAACTCTTTAAAGTATTTTGGATAAATTTAAAAAGTACTTAAAAACACATACATGAACAAAACAATTACAAATTACAAATACTTTAAACTTTTTCGTAAAAATATTTATTTTAAGTCTAATAACTTCATTGTGAAGATTGATGACTAATAAAAGAAAAAAGAAAAGACAATTTTGAAAAAATGGTGGGAAATAAAAATTATTGGCGCCTTCTGAAGACAAAATAGACAATAGTGTATTATTTACTCTATAGTTTTCCCCTTAATTCAACTTTTAAAAAAGATTAAAAGTAAGTTCAAGCGTAAGAAAATAATTTCTTTTAATAATTTGGTATTTAAATTTTGAGGAATTTTTATATATAGCCACTCAAAAAGACTTTAGTTATGCTCCATAGCTATACTCTGAGTAATTACATTTCATAACTATAGTTATACCAGTATTTGTATAATTCGTGCAACACTTGTATGTGTTTGTATAATTCGTTATACAAATTGCAATTTTTATATAATGTTTGTATATTTATTTATACAATTAATACACAACTTTTGTGTATTTCACTATACAATTTGATTCACGCACAACGTTTGTATAAATTACGCGACTTATATAAAACTCATACTGTATTTGCACGCAGCGTTTGTACAACTTGCTTGATTGTACAAAACTCAAACTTTAATTACAGCTAGATGTTTACCGTGAGTCGTAATTAATTCAAACTATAGTTATATTGATTAAATTAACTAATATATATTTGCTTATCCGCGTAATTTTTTCTTAAATAAATTTAGTAGTCGAAAATAATTTGGGTTTGCGTCGATAATATACACTATTGGTAGCATTTTTTTTAAAATCAAATTCAAATTATTTAATTTAAGATGAAGAAATTTCAGTCATCTTATTACAATTCACAAAACACGATTAATATATTTATTTTTTCAAATTTGTTACTTCATCCATTTTAAGACGATGAGGGGCTTCATAATATATTGGTCAAAACTTTCTTTAAATAAAAACTATAACCTGTAAATAGGAAATTAATATTATTTTTAACTTCTTATAAAAAATAAAGAAAAGTTAAATTAAAAAGATAATGTATATGACCAAAATGAAAGTCAAAGCAGAATAGTTTGACTATCTAAATGCATCACATAAATAAACTTTATAAATCATGAAAATTCATCTTTGGTATTTACAGAATTTATTTTCACTTACCATAATTAAAGTGGTAAAATTAAGGAAAAAATCATGAATATTAATAAAGGAATTGTTTGGTAGTTGTGAGAGAGATCATTTGATATATTATTAGTTCATTCATATTTTATTCTATACAAAATAATACATAGGTTTCTCATTTACATGTATGAATTTATAACCAAAATTAAAGTATGTGAACTCATGATCTTTTCGTAAAATTAAGTATTTTATTTATATATTTTCTTAAATTACTACTTACATTATTTCATATTAAGTTAATTATTGAGGTAATACATATCTATTAAGAAAAGTATTTAATAATATAATTTAAATCATATTTTTCTATCATTGCCTTGTTTGTTTTTAAGTAGTACAGTTTATCTTTTAAAAAATACTGTATAAAATTTCATTAAATACAATAATAAATATGAAATTTTTTTAAATATTTATCTTGAATTTTAAATCATTTAATAAAAAAGTCGCAAAAATTTAATTACCGTGGAATAAACAAAGTATAATCATCTTCAAGAGGACTGAAAATGGTGCACTTGGTCAAAGAAGTAGAAATCAATTTCCACGTGACATATTTTTTTCATTTCTTTTTACTAATACATCTATGATTTAGAAATTCTAAATTCGTCCGTCCTAAACAATTACTCAGACCTCGTAGATTTAATATATATACGTCAAACCTCCAAAATTATCAAACAATTGCTTAAAGAATTTTCTCCTTCTGTTCAATAATAATTGTTCTTTATTGGGTTGGCATTAAAATTAAGAAACAGTAAATGATAGAGGTAATTTTACCAACTCACTCTTTGAATATAATAAATACAATATCTTAAAAAATATAATTACAAAATGACTATAATTAATGATAAGGATGAATTAAAAACTAAGTGCAAAATTAATTATTGATTTTATAAAATAGACAAGTATCATTCGACCTTTATTTTTCGTATTAAGTTATATACATTGTTAATACAAATTATTCTTTTTAATAATTCCAAGTCATCAAAGTCGTATAAACAAATTTTTTTATTTTGACCCGTTTTTTCATATTTCCTCCAATCACGGGTCGGAAGTCACATGGCTACGCTTTTAATAACATCACATTTTTATTTTTATTTTTCCGCTAATTTAGAATAAATTGTTATTTTAAAAAAAATAATCATTTTCAATTCTTTAAAAATAAAGGAACTTTTTCTTTTTCAGCTTTGCCTTCGTGCAGTGATTGGTGGCCTTATCTTCATTAAAAAAACAAAAAAATGAAGATTTTTAAAAATAAAGTAAATTATTTTATCTATCTTAATTTATTGAATTTTTAATCAAAATTTGTCATGTAAATAAGTCTTTTTTAGCTTAAATTTTTTAGATATTTTTTAAATATTTTTGAATTATCAATTATTATAATTTAATAATATTTTAGTTTTTAAATATATATATTTTTTATAAATTAATTATTAAAATTAAATTCTTGACTCTACGTATTAAACTATATTTTTAATTAGACTTTTGTAATAACATCCCACGTGATGGTACGGTTTTTTGTTGGTACATAAGACAATTCCAACTAGAAGAAAAAAAGAAAAAGAAAAAAGAAGACCAATTTATCCACGGATTACTTTATTTTATCAGATTTAAAAGGGCCTACTTTATAGCGTAAAATAAATATAATATAAAAATTAATAATTAAATAAATTGTGTCATAAATTTGGTCCAACTTTTGCATGACTCACAAGCAAATCCATTTGACCCCACGTACAATTGCAGCATTTTTTGGTTGTATAATTATTAAGAAGGTTATATTTAAAATTTATTTGAAATCCACATGATTACATATAATTTTTATATTCACATTTTGACTTTTATACGTTAAGCGTGTCATTTTTTTTAAAAGATAAAATATTTTTTTTAGGAAGAAAGACGACTTTGGTAAAATGAAATGTATACCTCTTAATATAACTTAATACAATTCAAGAAGTTAATCATTGGATTACATATTTTAACAAATGTTGATAAGTTTATTTTTTGCCTTTAAATTAATAATTTCAAAATTTGAAAAACATATAATATATTTTTATTTTTAACTCCAAATATTGAGTTAAATGTTATAAAATATGGGGAGCACATCTACCTTCTTGAATGAGTGATGTGACTTATTCGGTATCTGATGTCTTCATTGAATAATTATATCGCTAAATAATAAAATTTAGCAATGAATTATATAAAAGAAAGAAAAAAAAAACTTTTGTTAGGGTCAATAAATTTTACTTTTCGTAAGAGTCAACCAAATTATTAAAAAGTTGTTTGTACGTTAAGTCAATTTAAGTATGTCTTTCTCAAATTTATAAGTAGACAAGTAAATGATAGTAGTACTTGATGTTGATAAATGTAAATTGATAAAATAATTTAGTTTCGAATTATAAATATAAAATAATCTTTGATAAACAAATATTATTCTTAAAATAGAATTTTTTAATGTAAATTTAAATTAATCTAATTTACTGCAGGTATCGAACATCAAGATAAATTAATAAAAGAAATTGAAAATGATATAAAGAATTATTAGTGCATGTATGATGAACAATACATTAGCATCAATGTGTAATCATTAATTTGTTTTATACTTAAAAAGGCAGCTATAAAATTCACTTTTTTTTGCACTTTTTGAAAGAAAAAGTGTACTTATTTTATATATAAAAAAAGTCTTCCATTTGAACATTTGGAAAAAAAGTCCTAATAATAATGAATAAAAGAGATACAAATTTGGACCAAAAATGATTCTTCTTTAGGTATTGTTATGTCATAGATATATTAACTTTAAACTTTGTTTTATTTATGGGTATTTAGATACTTATAATTTTGTATGGGTCAATGTTATTGAATGCCTGACTAAATTTGAATTCACGTATGATAAGATTCATGTTCACTCTAATCATTTTATATTTAGTATTTTTTTATTTTTGGGAATAATATTATAGAGTCTTTTAGAAACAGACTCTCTATCTCTATGAGACAGTGATAAGGTCTACGTGTGGGATATTACTGAGTATGTTGTTGTTGTTGTATTATAGGATCCATTTTAGAGGGGGCTCTTGATAAATTTTTTTTTTCTACTCTTAAGTATTCAAACTCGAGACCTATTGATTTAAGGTGAAGGAATCTCAATCGTCCCATCATAACCTGACACTTGTGGTGTTAATTCTCCTTATTTGATCTAAAAATTCGGTACATTAATTTGGCATGATATAGGAGCATCAACTCTGTTTCAGTAAGCTTTCAGAGGGCGGGATTATTGGAATTTTATGAAAGAGCCTCGGAAGTCAAGATGTATGCTAGTTTCATATCACTATAATTTGAAAAAAATAACAATTTCTAGCAGTAGTTAGGATTTTGTTGCTGTTTCTCTCTCCTCTCTTCATCTCTCTCTTGCCATCACTTGCCAGATATATAAATACATATGTATTCCAATTGCATATATACAATTATTTGACAGATATATATATTCAATTCGAGAGGTATACATATACAATTCGACCCTCTCTACTCTCTACCCTCTCTCCTCCCTCTCTCAATCTTGCTCGTATCTCTCCTCCATCTCTCAATCTCGCTTGCTATATGTACAAAGATATATATATATATATATATATATATATATATATATATATATATATATATAAATATATTATATACAC
>JAPFFP010000113.1:22506888-22540624 GCA_026153255.1 Solanum medicagineum
TAGGATATGTTTATACTTTTTGACTTATAATACTTTTTACATAATTTGAAAAATGTATAAATTTCATTTCAAAAAGTTTGAAGATTACATTCGCAAATTTTCGACTACACTCAACCTGTTTGACTCTTGAAAACGAAAAGTATCACATAAATTGAAACTAAAAAAGTATATATTTTTCCCTCAAATATTTCATAGAGATTGTGATAATTAGATTTCATGTATATTTCATGCTCATTTCGCATGAGTATATGATTATTTAGCTTATTTAAGGGAAAAAAATATGATTTATTAGCTCAAATTATGTTGATATGTGAAATTTGATTATAATTGATCTTCAAAATCAAAGTACTTGATATGTCTACATAAAACTTGAGTTATTGTTTGCTTATATTGTTATCAATTTTAACATATCACAATAGTATCTAGTTATCGACTTCAGATCAATCATGAGTATGCTATCTCACTATCCACCAATTTGAGTTTGCAAAAGTAATTAATCAAATGAGACTCTTGCTCTGAAACACATTCTTTTTTGATAAAATCTATTACCAAGTTTTGACAAGTTACTAACTTGCTCATTTTATGATAGGGCCCAAACACCCTTTCCTTTATTCTCGACTCTTTGCAATCAAAGCTACGTGCTTCGATCTTTTCATTGATAGAAGTAGTAGGTATATAATGCATGCAACTACTCCCTCCATCCCATTTTATATGACACCTTTTCCTTTTTGGTCTGTTCCAGAAAATGTCACCTTACTCAAATTGGAAACAGTTTACCTTTAAAATTCCCTTTTTACCCTTCATGAACTGATTCTCAACCACACAAATATCTAAGAATGATTTTAGACCATAAATTTCAAAAGCTTTCCTTTTTTTAAATATCATGTCAAATCAAAGGGTGCCACATAAAATGAGACGGAAGGAGTAATATATATTCCTGAAAACCTCATTCATGCAACTCACCCAAATATATCCATCAATCTTTTGTGGACTCAAATAGGAAGAAGCCCAAAGGCTTCAAGCAAATATAGCCCAAACATAAATTTTTGGCCCAAAATCCAACATATATATCAATCAACTCAAAGATTTCTCAGCAGACCAGAATCTTCTTCAACAAGAACCAAAATTCAAAATTTGAAAATTCTCAGAGAGATAACAATGGCGTCGAAAGCAAACATGATTGGTTTCTACAAGCAGAAGAAGAAGACTGGGGGCATCACAAAACCATCCAAATCAAAATCCACCAAACCAAAAAATGCTGCAGCTATTGGGTCTAACGTTACTCAACCCTCAGCACTCATCTCCCATGGCGGTCTTGATTTGCAAGGTCAGATTTTTTCGACCTAAAACCCCAATTCCTTTCACCCCTTTTCGATTTTATGTCTCTTGCGTAATGGGTACTTCTTAATTTGGGTATTAGGGTTTGTTAAACTTTGTTTGTATTTTTTTGTTTCTGAGGTAAATTAGGAGTTTTGTCTTGTTCATATGCTTGTGCTTTGAATTTTGATCACCCTTTTTGGGCTTTAATTGGATGTTTCCTTTTGGTTTATTACAAATTAAGGGTTCCTGCAACTAGATATTTGCTAGCAAAGTAAAGCCAGAAAGGTAGTGGTAAGGTCTGCGTACATTCTACACTCCCCAGACCCCACTTGTGGGATTCTACTAGGTATGTTGTTAATGTTGTATGAGATTAAAACGTCAAAGACAACAATAACTACGCCTCAGTCTCGAACAATTTGATATGTATGTACTTGTTGTTTTGCTTTATGAGAAATGGGACACCTTTACTAGTTTTTCCTTGAGATATGATTGAGAAGGGACTTCCGGTTTGCGTATTGTAATAAGGAAATAAGGAAAACATTCTTCACTTTGATATAGTTTTGGAAAAAAAATATTGGAAACGAAGAAAACATTATTTGACCGACTGGGGATTAGGAGTACTCAGTAGATTTCTGTATAGTAGTCATTCAGTAATTTAGGTGGTATAGTCATGGTGTGCTAAGGCTTAACTGAATACCACCGTCCTTTAAAAATACAAGAGAAGCTTTTTGTGTAGTAGTCACTTCGTAAAGAAGGTTGTATAAAGGAGATTTACCCAAGGTAGTAAGATGGCTTTCCCCAAGTTCTGATTGTTGTGAGATAGAATGATTACTATTCTGTGTCTTCTATTTATAGCCAATTATCTCATTTCATATGTTCTTCTTTTGTTTTGTTTGAATATCCTCTTTAAGATACTTTATTCCTCTAAAATATCATAAGCCAGCCATATTCATGATAAATAATTGACAAATGCTTGAGGAGTATGCATACACCGCTTTTTTCAGTAGAAAGCACGTCTATTTTTGTGGATTCAATGATGTTGAACTCGCTAAAATACTAACATCTCGCTTGTTGAATGCTTGCCTTAGTCTTGATGCCTTTGCCTCGTCATACTAACATAAGAAAATAGAAATTCATACTTTTAATTAATAAATGATGTCGTATATGAGATTTGTGTGAGAGAACCAATTTATCAAGATTTTTTGGGGCAAAATGATATCATATGGAACCATGTGCTATATTCTTTTTTTGGGGTGGGAGGGGATTGAAAAGGTTAAAGCTGTTATTTTCTCGTTTTAACCATGAATTATTACTAGATGTATTAAAAAAGTGGCTGCTGAAATTGGCTTGTCACTTCTTTCTCAAAAAAAAAATAAAAAAAAATTGGCTTGTCACTTTGTCTATATAGTTTAGCAAAAAGGAATTTGTCGTTACTTCAAATAAAAAGTAATATGCTAGAGGGGTTGCTGAATGATATAATCAACCTGGTAAGAATGGAAACATCTGCCTACCAGGTGCTAAATACTACTAACTAAATCGACAGGGAACTATAGCAACTTCCTTGAAAATTTTTTTAGCGGGTATTGTGATAGAAGGTTTTCATGTAGTGATGCAAGGGAAATGACCGCTGAGATTTGTTTCTGTTTCATTGGTTGGCCATTTGGATTTCATATCTTCAGAAACTTAATAAGCAATGTACAATTTACTGGCTCTACACAAAATCTTTTTGTTCTTTTGGTATTGAGCTTACAAAAAATAGTGTGGAATTTTCAAATTCTGAAAGTTATTGTTCTCTTCTCTTTTTCCCCCTAATATATTTTGTGATCTGAAAGAGGATGCTTTTGTGTACCTTGCAATTGCTAAATCTGCAGATAATTATGATCAGAATGAGGAACTGTTGAGGCAATTCGACATGAATATGGTTTATGGGCCATGCCTTGGAATGAACAGACTGGACAGGTGGGAGCGTGCCAAGAAACTTGGTTTGAACCCTCCAACAGAGGTGGAGCACCTTTTAAGGTCTAACAAAGTTCGCAATGAGTCCCTGTGGGATGGTCGTGTTTAGCTTCCCCATGCATCGTTCTTTTCTATTGGCTTGCGTCTGGTTCTGAGGCCTCTTTGTTTTAGTTTTCTTCTTTCAGGGGTTTGGGGGAAGGTAACTTATGTACAAAAGATGTACAGCAGCTGGCTGTACTCCAAGCATCTTTAGCTATGCTCTACTGGACTGTTAATGTTATTTGCCCTGAAGTTTTCTGTTTCTTTTGTGTTATTAATTTGCTGCTGAAGTCTTGGTGCAAATTTGTTGCTTCCTTTCAAATGGAGTAGAAGTAAACAATGATTGACAAAATGCTTTGAGGAGATGAGTTTCTAAAGATTTCAACGTTTAGGTAAGGCTTTTATTAAGTACTCTAGCTTTTAGCTTTTAAGTTATTTTTCATTTTTGAATTTCAACGTAGATATATTTAAGATGATCACAAAATGTAAAGAATATTTTGCTATGCAAGGGGTTTACCTCGTGCGCACGCAAAAGGGTAGTAGCTATGAGTTCTCCCTGACATTAAAAAAAAGAAAGAAGTAAAGGATATATTTAGTATATTATACAAATTTTAGTTTGAGGCTTCATTTATTTACACTCAATTAAGGGGCTAAGGTTAATCAAATCTCAACTCAACCATTAATTAAGTTTATTTGTTATTTCAGTCGTTCAGATTTTCATGATAACAGTTTACTAGTTTCATCCATTCGTTGGTATCTCCACTACCACCAATATCAATTGCCGCTAATGTCACGTAGCATTATCATATATCATTATACTATCTACGATTACTATTTTCAATCACAATCTCCATTGATGCTAATAGCTACAATTAGTTATTTACTAGTATTAATCACTATTTACGATCACTATCATTTTTATCATAGTAATTACATATTATTGCACACAATCACCATTGTTAGTCGTCATTATATAATATCAATCCACCACGATACCTAAAACAATCAACTCTAATCATTATCTTGATAGATCGTCAAATATTTTTTTTCCATTTTATAAATGTATATTCATATTCAAATTCTTAATAAAAGTAATTGACACTTGGAAATAAAAATATTTTTTTAATAATTTTAAAATTTATGTTCGATAAAATTAAGATACATAAAATGAAACGAGACGGGTATGTCGTGGGGGTTGGGTGGGATATTCATAATATAGTTGGGTCCTAAGTTGATGCCGCGTAATTCTAAGCAATGGTGCTCTCCCACTTCTCCCTCTTTTGATATTCCGAAAGCTCTGCATTTTTACAAACATCCCCTCTTCTCTCTCTCTCTCCTCTTCTTCTTCATCGTCAACCTTTACCTCAAATATCAAAAAAACCCATTTTCATGTTCCATTTTTCCTTCTCTTGGAACCCCTTTTTCAAAAAATAGAGCAATCTTCAAAACCTCAAAACCAGGTTCAATTTCAAGAATTGAAAAAAGAGAGGTACATTTTGGCTAAAGAACTAACTTTTATCCTTTGCCCATTTCAAAATGATTCTTTTTTTTCCTCATTTGTGAATTGGGAATGTTTATATTGCGATTTATGTTTGTGGGGTTTGAAAAAGATTGTGTCTTTATCAATTGGTGGGGTTAGCTGATATTTTGTCTTAATGTTTCTAGAAACTTAAAAATTTTCTTGTTATTGGTGAACTTGTCCTTTTGTTGTGTTGTAATTGATTAGCTTTTGTGGGTAATTGTATTTTAGCTATGTATAGTTGTTGCTGAGGACTCACATTGTGCTCTGGAAATATGAAAAATGTTTTGTGAGTAATTGCATTTTAGGTATGTATAGTAGTTACTGGCTAAGTTGCGCAGACTTTTCACTTTCAATGCTGCACCTGTGTCGGATTCTTCGAAAATACACTCCTTTTGGTGAATTCGACACGCACTTGTTGACACTTTTTGAAGAATCCGAGCAACATAGGTTACTGGTTAAAAAAAGGGGGAGGACTTACATTGTGTTGTGATTATGAAAAATATTTGTAATGAATCTAGACTTTAGTTGACCAAATGTTGTAGTGAATAACATTTTTGTTTTTGGTTGGTCAGTTTTGGTTCTCATGTGGTGTTTGAAGTGTTTGGAAGATAGAGGCTGATTCCAATACGTTTTGGATTGAGTTTGTACATAGACTAATTAATTTTGGGGTCACGAGCGAGCTCGTAGCAGAAGTTTCGAGAAGCTTTTGTACAGTTGGTTATGAATTTGGTTAAATGTATGAGAAGTAAAGGTTTAAGTATAGGGAGAGGCTATTGTACAGCTAATTATAGACCATGACTAGTGAGTCTTGCGGAACTTCAGGCCAAAATGTTGCCAATGTTGTTCCGCATACTGAAAATCACGATGAAAGGTATAGACATAATGTATCCATGCAGACAGGTGAAGAGTTTTCAGAAGAGTTTCTTAGAAAAAGTTTGACACCGAGAAAAGCAAACATAACAAGAGATATAGAACAAAATCAGCCAGTTAGAGGTATTTCGAATCCATCTCAAAATTGCCATGTTGCCTCTAAGGAGCTTCATGACCTCCTTGGGATAAAAAGAAGTGATTCGGAATGTGGTGCTGAGTTTTCGGATTATTCTCCCAGAATAGCATATGCACCGGAAGGTGAAAGGAAGACTTATTGTGATACAGCAAGCAGATGTAGCAGGGAATGTAGTGTCAGTGGACAACAACCATCAAGATTCTTCGATGAGAGGAATAGAGATGTAATAGCTCCTTGCACAACTGGTCGAGACATTCATGCTTCAGAGTCCCCTCATTCACATCAAATCCATAATGCCGAGGCAGGAGTTTCTGATAGTTGTGGCAATGGTAAGATAAGATTACTCTGCAGCTATGGGGGTAGAATCTTACCAAGGCCGAATGATGGGAAGCTTAGATATGTGGGTGGGGAGACGAGAATTATATCAATTAGGAAGAACTTAGCTTTCAATGAGCTTGTAAAAAAGACAACAGCGATTTGTAATCAACCTCATACAATTAAGTATCAGCTTCCTGAAGAAGATCTTGATGCACTTGTATCTGTTTCATCCGATGAGGATCTTCAGCACATGATTGAGGAATATCACGACTTGGGTAAAAGTTCTCAAAGGCTACGGTTGTTTCTTGTGCCTTGTGCTGATTCTGAAGGCCCTTGTTCCTTTGAAGGAATGACATTACAGCAAAGTGAAGTTGACTATCAGTACGTCGTTGCAGTTAATGGAATGCTTGAGCCAGGTCATCGTAGAAGCTCTAGCAGAGAGACCTTTGCAAACCAAGTAAGTCAATTTGGAAATGCTATGGACTTTAGTCCTATTTGTCAAAGAGATTCCCCAACTTATCTCCCGTTTGAGAACCGTAATGGAGGCAATTCAATGAATATGAAGTTTCTGCTCCGGAATCCCAGTTCTTTGTATGTTAACAAATCTCAGGTCCCCTCTACTTCATATGTTCAATCATCTCCTTTATCTCCAGTGACATTTCAGATCAAAGATCCTAGCCGTTCCCATGCCCTTTTACATGATAATGTTATTGACTTTGCTGAAGCCGGTAGTCCATATGCAGTAGACGAACCGCTATATGAAAATTCCTATCATGTTGATACCACAGGCTACTATTATAATTGTCCCCTTGAGACCACTCCAAGGAAAAATTACCTTAGTAAACAGTCTCTGTCTTCTGCACGGTTTGGTCAAACAGAGTTGGATTCTAAGTGGCTAATGTCAAACAAAAAGGAAATACATCTAGAAAAGCTAAACCATTCTCAAGATATAAGAATGTCTCCTGGATCTGATATTCAGGCTACATCTGGTTTCAGCATGCATCAAGATGCCACTGATCAATCACAATTGGTACAGAGAGCCAATTTATCCAGAGAAGAATCAATAAGCTCATCCCCTTCAGATTTTCTGCCAGAAAAATCTCCCTCACTTGCAATGTCTTGCTCATCACAAGAATGGTCAATGAAAGAGCAGGAGGTGAGAGATCAAAATCACCTAATTGCCAAGAAGGAGAATGAGCCAAATTTAGAAGCCAGAGAATGCAACCAAGAGTATGCTGAATCGAGGCAAAACACAACAAATTGGATAAAGAAGACATGTCCTCCTTTCAGCAAGTGCAGTAGAAGCTCTGAGGTTAATGCAAGCAATACACCAACTGTTAATGGCCTGGAATATGAGTTGAAATTGCCAAAAATTTTATGCTACTCAGACACGAAACTTAGTGTCTACACATCATCATCAGATCCCAAAATCCAAGTGGAAAGGCACACTTCTTCACCACCTATCCCTCAAAAGAGTTCAATAGTCACTTCCAAACATCATGAGATAGATAACGATATAATGCAAATAACAGCACCTTATACTCAGGCCTGTGGAGGCACAAAAACTGCTGTACCATCTATTTCTCATGAATATTCAACAAATATTACTGGAGGGAGATATGTTAATTACAACTTAAGTCCTCCAATACCTGAATGTATCATGGACCAGTCCAAACATGACCATCTTGTTGTGGCTACAACTATGAACAATGTCGCGGACTCCAGCAGATATTATGAGTTGCAGCCTTCTGTAATAAAGGATAGTAATAACCTCCAAAACATTCAATCTGTGCCATTTCCATCTGAGGAGTCTAGTTTTTATTTGGATTGGAGAAATCCCCTGACTGGTGATCTACCAATTCCAAATTCAGCTGCAGATGTGGCTTACACTCATGCAGTCTCTTTTCATCAGAAACTTGTGGATGGTCCTCATAAGTCTGCGGAAAAGGGAAATGCTGAAAGAATCGCTTATGAAAAGGCAGCAGCTGGGAATGCTTCGTTTCTCCATTTGCAGCAGTCAGATGATTCGTACGACAGAAAATTACAAGAAACTGCTATTATTGTGGAGGATGTAACCGATATTTTGCCTCTTGATATGCCCTCATCTTCAACAGTAGTTCCACATGTTCAAGATGAACCTAGTGACGGGCTTCCATCTGCTGAAGAAGAAACCGATGTTGAGAATGTTCTTGAAGAATCTGATTATGAGGTAATAATTCTTGAGTCATTGACATCAGTTCTCATTTGGTTTTTCAAATAAACTTGATCAGTTCATGAATCTGTAGGATGGCAAAAATGGTGCTAATGGAAAGGAAGAATCTGTCTCTGATTCCGTGATCATTGAAAAGGAAGCTGGGATCTATGGCTTACAGGTCCAGAGCTAATTCCATTGAAAGATGAAATCTTATACTCCGTATTTGTTTTTTTTAGATTGTACATGCTATTTTTTCTATCCCTTCTTGCTAAATAAAATGCTTCCTGAGGCACAAAGTCTGGCATCTTGTGTTCTCTATGCATTCCATCTTTCAAGTTCAGTACTTTACCTACTATATCATAGTAAAGCAGGATTAGACGGTGGCAGAGCCATAAATTTATGTAAATTTGGAATTTGAACCTGTAATCAAAAGCAATTTTCAAAACCCCTTTGCCACTACACTAAAATTTTCCCTTATGTCAAAGGGATTCAAACGTTTGTATATGACCAGAAAAGAAGCCACTTTTACTTATATACATAGAGTATAATTTTCAGACGAAAGGGATTTAGTTGAAACCCCTTCATGCTTCATAGCTCCACCCTTGGGAGTGGACTACACCAAATACCACATATGAATAGCACATGATGAAGTTTGCTGAATAACATTCATATTTTTTTCTTCCCCTTGATATTTTATAAACAAGGCATGGCTAAGGCAATAAAATGCAGATGAGATTGTTCTTTTCAAGATTTCTGAAAGTGTTTTTCCTTTTATACACAGTTCAAATATGCACTTATTTTTTCAGAAACTTCTGTGTCATTTTAATGTTTAAGCCTTTTCTGCTCATAAACTGCCCTAGGTAGTTATATGTGTAACTCAATTTATGGAAAAGTTGGACTTTTTGTTTATATTTTTTTCCTTGTTAAGATTATACATCACTTACAGATAGTTTTTTCGCAATTTCCACTAAAATCAGTGAGTTAGTATCTGCAGATTATAAGAAACAGTGATATTGAAGAGTTGCAAGAATTGGGATCTGGAACATATGGAACAGTATATTATGGGAAGTGGCGGGGAACAGATGTTGCTATCAAGAGAATAAAACAAAGTTGTTTTGCTGGGAGTTCATCTGAGCAAGAACGACTGGTAGGAGCGACTTGGAATCATAGAGTCAAGTTACATTTCGTTATGGATGGAAAGATAACATTCCTAAAGCATGCTAAGAGAAGTTACTTTTAAAGAAATGAAACATACTGACTTATTCTTTGTCGAGTTAATAATTCTAAAGAGAAGAAATTTTTTTTTTCCTTGTAATCCTCTATTGGTAAATGCCTTATTATTTTGCAGATCAAAGAATTTTGGAGAGAGGCTAAGATTCTCTCTAAGCTACACCATCCAAATATAGTGGCACTCTATGGGGTGGTTCCAGATGGACCTGGTGGAACGGTGGCTACAGTTACTGAATATATGGTCAATGGGTCACTAAGGCATGTCTTGGCTAGGAAGGATCGGTGAGTTTTCTGCTTCTTACTTCCACTTATTTATAGTTTCAATATTTTTTGCCCATGACCCTAGTCACATTCAAAGAATTTGATCAAACAAACTAGTTGCCTTTTCCAGAATATGACCCATGGAATTACTCAGTTCTTGCAGAGTGCTTGATCGGCGAAAAAAACTTATGCTTGCGTTAGATGCTGCTTTTGGCATGGAATACCTGCATTTAAAAAATATTGTTCATTTCGATTTGAAATGTGAAAACTTGCTAGTCAACTTGGGAGATCCACAACGCCCTGTGTGCAAGGTAAAGGTTCTAATATGTGTCTGTTTTGATTATAAAATACTGAACTACTCTCTAGTGTTACTTTATCTGGTATATAGCCTGTATCCAGCAAATTTATTTATGCAAAGTGGTTCATGTATATTGCAACATATTAGTTTCAAGATTGACACTCAATTTTTCAGGTTGGTGATTTTGGGTTATCACGGATTAAGAGAAATACCCTTGTTTCGGGTGGTGTTAGAGGAACACTTCCATGGATGGCACCGGAGCTATTGAATGGAAACAGCAGTCGGGTTTCAGAAAAGGTAAGATCTCTATTTCGATATGCAACTTCAAACTGGACCATGAAGAAGTTTATCATCATGATATGAATAATGTCATTAATCCGTTTGGCAGGT
This sequence comes from Solanum medicagineum, assembly GCA_026153255.1. Taxonomy (NCBI): domain Eukaryota; kingdom Viridiplantae; phylum Streptophyta; class Magnoliopsida; order Solanales; family Solanaceae; genus Solanum; species Solanum medicagineum. The sequence continues at coordinate 22,517,423 of JAPFFP010000113.1, forward strand.
TGATGTGTTTTCTTTTGGCATCACAATGTGGGAGATCTTGACAGGGGAGGAGCCATATGCGAACCTGCACTGTGGTGCTATAATTGGTAAGCTTCTAGATGGTACTCTAGCTAACTTAATGCTTCATTATGGAGTTCTAAGAACATGCTTGGAACTGCCTTTCGATGATAAAGCACCGTCTTTACACTGTCGATAACTCCAAAGTTGCATTCTTATTGTTCCGTCTTTTACAATTTGGTTTAGCCTTCCATAAGCTGATGAGCATAGACGAAAATGTGTTTGTTGTCTTGCCTTATATTGTGGCATAGCTATCTAATCCACTGCTTTAATGCATGAGTATACACGGTACGGTGTTCAATGGTAAAAAAAGCACTCCTTTGAAGGAGCCATTTCTCCTCACCTCGTTTCCTCTTTGTCGTTTTCTTTTTTCTGTTCACTTCTTTTGAGGAGAGTAGATGATTGAAATATTTGCTTTGTCATCTCTATCCATTAAAAAAAGAAGCAGGGTTCGTGCTTTTCACTGGTCAACCATCGATACTCTGCACTACCAAACTCCGTCACCTCTTCAGTGAAACTTCATAGAAATTGAATTAGGAAACAAGAATAACAATGCTAAACAACTTGAATATCATAAAACATTTGAAGTAATCCAGAACTTCGTTAAATCTATCAATAATTGCTTGGAACTTCATCATATCTTTCTAAGTAGGTAAAAGAAAATTCAAGAAACTTTGAGGAATCAATATCTCAATTCTCACAAGAAATTAGACACATTGACCTTGCTCGCCATTCTTTTTGGGACGGATGGAGTAGTTGTTCTTTCTTCTGCTTTCCACGCTCATGAAGATGAACTAATTGTACATTTTCCCTTCTGCTGCATGACAATTTGAGAGTTTTTTTGCGCAAGCTTTGAAGATTTGAACTAATTTTATAAATTGTGGATGAAGGTGGAATTGTAAATAACACACTCAGACCTCCCGTTCCTCAACGTTCTGATCCTGATTGGGGTAAACTTATGGAAGAGTGCTGGTCTCCTGATCCAGAAGCAAGACCATCATTTACAGAGATAACAAACAGACTTCGCGTCATGTTACAAGCGCTCCAGCCAAAGACTCGAGTAAGGAGATGAAATTTGTACAGCCCATACTTGTGTACAGAATAGTTTTATAGGAAAGACAAAAAAAGAATAGTCATTGTGTCCTTTCTATTAAAACTTTCAGCTTCCTCTGTGTGTAAATGATGAATTAGCACATCATTTTGAACATTGGATGCATAATTGATATACAAGATTACAACCAGTATAACATACTTAGTGTAATCCCATAAACGGGTGTGAGGAGAGTTGAGTGTGTACCTGCCTTATCACTACCTCATTGAGGTAGAGAAGCTGTTTCCGAAAGCATTGATATACAAGATTTTCTCTCCAAATTACTTCACTTGCCCCTCTTTGTTATTATTATTATTTATTTGTTTAACTTGAGAATAGAGCCCTATTCTCAGAAAATTCAAAGATTTGTTCAATGGATACAATCCACTCATGATCGAATAAAATTGAGAAAACAACACGTGGAATTCTCAAAGGAAAATTTTATACAAAAGGCTACTTTCTTACTTTCATATCCTTTGTTTTTTTACTTTTTTCGCGTGTTTGATGCCATGAAAGTGTATATATACATATACTCTGATGGTATCAAGAAGGATGAAACATTTGCTTAAGTGAAATTGCTTGATATCATATATATACTCTAATGATATCGAAGAGCAAGAAACTATTTGATAAATAAGATCAGATTTTACTATTTTTCTCTTAATTATTACTCCCTCTGTCCAATTTTAATTGAATTTGTGAGGTAATGCACACATATTAAGAAAAACATTTAAAGACAAAATTTATGCCATATTTTTCGCTATTGCCCTTTGTAAAATCATAGATATGTAATGTAATTTATCTCCTAGAAAATATAAAAGTTCAATAAATGAAAGAGCAAATATGGAAAAAGTTTCAAACATTTACCTTGAATTTTGAACAATTCAAATATTTTGAACATTGAAAAAAACTTCAAAGCTTCACTTAATTTGAGACAGAGGAGTATTTATTTATTTCTTAATAAAAAGGAGCTCAATCATATATGATACTGATAGAGCATCAATATACTAACGGCGTATCACATAGGATTAATCTTAGTCCTATATGATATTGATATGGTATCATATATCGACGGGTTATCTAAGTAGTGATGCTTACGTCATGCACGAAATAAGAAAAGAGAAAGTGAAGTAAGCAGATAAATAATTTAAATTATATCTATTTTTTGATAAACATTTTCATAATTAAGTCTATTTTGTGTAGTTTTTCCAATAAAATTATATACACACTCTTATTTTCAACAAATGACCCATCATTCAATGTTGGTCGAAGCATTTGGCTGTCTGGTTTGTTAAATATTGTTTACAAAAATAAACGAATAATTCATCATTCGTAACAAGAATTTTTTGATTCATCAAGCTGTTACATTTGATTTACATACAATTACATTAAATTATTTCATCATCTCTAGTAGTAGAGGTGAAAGAGAAACAAGAACAAGACCCGATCTTATTACAGTTGAAGGAGGATGTGCATAAGCAAAAAGTGGTGGCTTTCACCAAAGGGGGAGATGGAGTATTAAGGTATCAAGGAAGATTGTGTGTTCCATATGTTGATGGTGTTCGAGAGAGGATCATGGCAGAGGCCCATAGTTCCAAATATTCAATCCACCCAGGATCTACCAAGATGTCCCACGACTTGAGAGAAGTCTATTGGTGTAGGTGGAATGAAGAGGAACATTGCAGAATTCGTTTCTAAGTGCCCAAATTGCCAACATGTAAAAGTTGAGCACCAAAGGCCATGTGGAGTAGCTCAGAACTTTGAGATTCTAGTGGACAGTATGATTTGATTTGGGTGATAGTGGACAAGATGACTAAGTCTACACATTTCTTAGTGGTTAAGATGACTTAAACCGCGGAGGATTATGCCCGACTATATATCAGGGAGATTGTCATATTACATGGAGTCCCTCTGTCTATCATCTCAGATAGAGGATCTCAATTCACTGCCCAGTTTTGGAGATCGTTTCAGAAGGGTATGGGTACGAAGGTACTCCTTAGCACAACTTTCCACCCTCAGATAGACGGCCAAGCAACGCGCTCTATTCATATGTTGGAGGATATGTTGAGAGACTGTGCCATTGACTTTAAAGGTAATTGGGATGACCTATTGACATTGATAGAGTTTTCCTGTAACGACAGTTTCCATTCAAGTATTCAGATAGCCCCATATGTGGCACTATATGGGAGGAGGTGTAGGTCACCAGTTGGATGGTTCAAGGTAGGTGAAAAAAAGTTGATTGGTCTAGACTTGGTTCACCAAGATGTGTAAAAGGTGAAAATAATTCGAGAGAGGTTGAGGACTGCACAGAGTAGACAGAAATCCTACACCGATGTCAAAAGGAGAGACTTAGAGTTTGAGGTCGATGATTGGGTGTATTTGAAAGTGTCACCCCCGAAGGATGTGATGAAATTGGGAAAGAAAGGGAAGTTGACTCCAAGGTACATTGGCTATTATCAGATTATAAAGAGAGTGAGCAATGTGGCATATGAGTTAGAGCTACTATCAGAGTTAGAGGCCATCCACCCAGTCTTCTACATTTCCATGCTCAAGAGTGTTTGGGAGATCCACTACTGGTTGTGCCTGTTAAGAGTATTGGAGTGAGAGATAGCTTGAGTTATGAAGAGATCCTTGTCCAGATCCTTGATAGTCAGGTTTGCAAGTTGAGGAACAAAGAGATCGCATTTGTCAAGGTACTATAGAGGAACCAACTCGTAGAGAAAGCCACTTGGGAGGCGAAGGAGGACATGAAGGCCAAATATCCCCATCTATTCTTGCCTGCTGATGATGAGAGAGTCAATTATAAATATTTCATTCTAAATTCTTAAATTTCCATTCCTTAAATCCTTTTTTCGCTTTCCATATGATAGACGATAGAGTTCTAGAGTCCGAGTGAGGATTGATGTGATTTGATGACTACTTGATGGCATTACTTGCTGAATTTTTAATTTGTTAATTGCATGAGTGAGATAAGAGTTGGTTGACTGATAGAGTCCATAGGGAGATTTGTGCGTTATCCTAAATCCCTATCTTTCTCTTCATTCGAGGACGAATGATCCCAAGGGGGAGATAATGTAACACCCCTTAAATTCCTCCTATCTGATTTAGACGAGTATGTACATAGGGTGGCTGGGGAAATGACTGAGGAAAACTGCAAATGCCGGTTACTAGAGGGGTTAAGAGTCTTAGGGAGGTTTACGACTCATAAACCGAGTTTCGTAGGGACTTCAAGTGAATTCAAGTTTCAAGGACCTTCAGAGTACGAGATAGGCTACGACTCATAGACTACAATACGAGTCATAGGGGAGGGTTTCATGACAAGTTCCTGTGAAGATCAATTTCTAACCGTATGATCATGAGAGCTAGTTGCGACTTGTAGAAAGGACTACGAGTCGTAGTCAGGGTCTCGTAGACCCTGTTAGCAGTTTTAATGAGGGATATTTTTATCCATTCTACTACATATCCCATTAAACCTTAGCCTTTTTTATACTAGAATGAGGTCCAAAAATGAATTTAAGGACATTATTTCTCATTCTCCACACTTGGGTGTTCTTGAAGAGCCTTGGGAGAAGAAGGAATAAGCTAGGGTTTGCAATTCAAGAGCAAGAGTTGGTTGAGTTTCCACTATTTCTTCCAAGGTATGTAAGGCTTACCAAAGTGTGAAATCTTTCCCTTCACACGCCCCTTCCTCTTCTTGAGTCAAGATTTTGGAAAAATAGTTGAGGTTTGAGAAATCTTATTATCTTAATATTAAAATTCTTGCATTATCATGAGATCTTAATCTACTATATGAGAAGCTTTCTATGTTGCATGAGTATTGATATGAAATGTGTATTTCCCCATTAATAACATGACCCCTAGTTTACATGATTTCATGGAGTTTTACATATAAATTGAGCATGTTGAGTTGAGCAAATTAAGCATATTGAGTTGAGTAAATTGAGCAAATGGAGTTCAATAACTTGAGTATGTTGAGTTGAGTAGATTGAGCATGTTAAGTCGGATGAGTAGAGCATAATTGAGCGTAACAGACTTTTGTGTTGAGTTGCATATGTGTCTATACATGACATCTTGCTTGCACCACATGATGGGTTAATTGAATGAGTCTAAATGACCATTTGAGTCTATGTCGAGTTGATTGATTGCATTAATTGATTGAGTAGTTGAGCATTGAGATGAGATTTGATGAGATACCTAAATGGAGTTGAGTTTGAGTTCTTGATTGAGCATTGAATTATGAGTTTATAATGAGTTGATTGATGAGTTGAGCATATCTTAGTCTTGGGAGGAGTATTGAGCACCAAGTTGGGTGATTGTGGAGCACCCCAGAACTACATTTGTTAGCGTAGGATAGTCGTTTTAGCATAATACTGGCGACTCTTGTCCTGAAGTGGACACTCTCTCAGGATCCGTGGGAGCGAGGTTGAGTTTGATCGCACTTTTTCCTGGCAAGTTAAGGGCAGGCGTGACAACAGTGCTGATTCATTGTGCATCACCTAATTAAAGGTGGTGGAATAAGGAATGTTGGTTAGAGAAACTCCCAACAACATTGATTTGAGTATGAGATTTCAAACTGAGTCTATTTTACTAAGCCTATTTTAAAAGCATGATTTTACTGTCAAACTTGCATATTGAGTTGAGCATGAGATGTTGAGTTGAGATGAGTGAGTCGAGCTTTACTTTTCTTGAGCTATTTTACATATCAGTATATTCCATGTATTGATATTTGTTTGGGTCTACATCATTTTATGATACAGATACAGGCTATAGAGGATCTCAGCACGTGCTTCGTTGAGGCCCAGGTTCAGTACACTTCGGAGTTGGTGAGCCCTCCTTGCATTTCGGAGGAGCCCTTTATTTTTTTTCATTTTCATTGAGCACTTTACTTTATTGAGTTGAGGTGTCTATGGCCTATCACGACACTATTCTAGACTGGTTGAGTAGAGGCTTCGTGGACATTTGAGTAGATGATTTGATGAGTCTTTTATATCTAATTTCATCCACAAACTATGATGCGATAGAGTTATATTTTCTTATATGATGCCCCTATAACTGCGTTATTGTTCCGCTATCAAGTTAATTCGACGAGGAGGCCAAATGGTTCTCTTGGGGAATTAGCAATGGTTCTTTACGTGCTGGTCACTCCAAGGGTACCCGCTCAGGGTGTAACATATGGTTATGAACAAGATTTGAGCATAAATCTATGAATGTGAGCTTGATAAATGTGTATTGATGAGGATGGGCACAACCCTCTCTTTACATAATGCATAGATGAGGATAGGTACAACCTTCCCTATGCAAATATTTGTGGCTAAGAGTGTATTGATAAGGATGGGCACAATCCTCCCTTTATACAATGCATAGATGAGGATAGGCACAACCTTCCCTATGCACAAGTATATTTGAGCTAAGGTATGTATTGATGACGATGGGCACAACCCTCCCTTTACACAATGCATAGATGAGGATAGGTACAACCTTCTCTATGCACATGGATATATGAGCTATGTGTGTATGAGGACGGGTACAATCCTCCCTTTGCATAAAGTATAGATGAGGACAGGTACAATCTTCCCTATACAAAGTCATGTCATGAGATACATGTATATTAATGAGGATGGGTACAATAATTCCTTTACATAATTCAAGGAAGGAGTGACTTATTATGTGCTAGTATATGTGGGTTATGACTACTCCATGGTTTTCATGTGACATATTGTGCAAGTTACCATTATATTTCTCTCATGTTGCATGCTCATATACATAGTACATTCAAATGTACTAACATATACTTTTTGCCTACATGATCTAACCATGTAGGCACCGAGATTATATTCATCTACCTTTTGACGGCTAGTTCAGATCGTGAAAGTTATTGTGGTGAGTCCTATCATCCAAGGACAAGTCATCATCCCTCTACCTACTATATCGTTTCTATTTATGTCATATTTAATTTGAGGGTGAGCCCCGGACATGTCTTGTCCTCTGTCTTATTCGATATGCTAGAGACATTATTGGATATCTTATATACTCTTGTACGGACGTATGTCATGTGATAGTATTTGGGAATTAGGATTATGGCTATCTATTGGATATGATTATTATGATTTGAATATGAGTATAATGATGCGATTATGTTATGATATTGAAGTGTGGAAGATCCTAAGTCCCATATTGCCCCCATAGCGTGAGTCATACTTACCCGCTCGTTAGTCCTTTTGTGATATGTGTTATGTGAATTCATGTTAACCCTTATCCCTATAACATCCCTATAGCCCGAGTCCTACTTTGTTGTCCCCTAGAAATATGTATATCTATACGCTTTCGAACCGATGTGAATATCGATGCTTTGAGGCTTGTTTGAGGACTCTCGGGTTTTCATTTGCCATGTCACTGCTAGATCCTAGGTTCGGATCGTGACAATTTAAGTTCCATGGACAGTAACAAAAAGGTGAAAGTTAGGCTCTCATATTGCAATAAAGCACAAACACCAAAAATCCCTCAACATCTCACGACAATCACATCATCCTAATTGCACTCCAATTATTTGAGGAACTACTAAAACTTTTGCAAACTTAATCAACTGGAGAAGCAAATAATTAAAAAGAGAAGATAGAAAATTGTAAACCTGACAATGTTGTAGTTGATTGCAGCAGGAAAAAAGAGAAATAGGTTCCTGAGAAAAAGGCATCCTATTTGGGTGATTTATATACAATAATGGAGAAAATTAATACAGAAATAAATAGACGACTGTTATGTTGAGGTTTAATCACATTTTTCAGCAACCATACAACTTCGAGTGATCTAGCCGCATGTTTTCTAACTATTTATATTTGTAACTTAAAAGAGTTCAGCCATCATGAGTTCTTTGTTTGTAATTGCACCATTCAATTCAATTAAATGCTTAGAAATAGATTTAAAGAATAGCTATTTATATTTGAAACAGAAAAAAGTTCTGGCAACATAAGTTCTTTGTAATTGCACCATTCAATTTAATTAAATGCTTAGATATTGAAAAAATTCAATTAAATGCTTAGAAAAAATACTATTGTGAAAGTTGTATGATTGCTCAAAAATGTAAATAAACCATAAAATGCACACATCAATTTAAGACATTACATTGTAAAACATAACTCCAATGCTAATTGCTATTTAAGGTAAATGCATCAATTATTTGAATTTATTATTTTATTGGCTCATTAGGTGACTGACAATTTCAAGACTTTAAATATTGTATTAATATTTCATTAATAATTAAATACATATTTGTGTCATTTAAATATTTTATTGTTATTTCATTATTAAATACATTATCTGTGTCATTTTTTTTTTAAATAGTGAGGGTAAAATGATAATCCAACTTTGAAGGTTGGAGCTTCCCAATTTTAATAATATACTAATTTACATGCACGCGCGATGCGAGGATAATATTAAAATATTTTTTGTATTGTTTTGGATTTGCATATTTTATTCAAGTTTAAATTATATTATCTTTAAAAAAAATTCAAATATAATATTGCTCCTCTATGAAACGTGTTCATCCCACCTCCTATAATCAATCTTATATGAATAAAGATAACGAATTATGTAATCATCAAATAATTTTTCATCTTTTATATGTTTTGATGACATTGTTCACTATTTAACATTATTAAATTATAAATATTAATATTAATTTTTATTAATTTATTGATAATAGAAAATTTGAAATAAATATAAGTATACATGTAACCTTCTTAAGAAAGAGCCGATTGAAATTCGGTATTTGTTTTAGTATAGAGTTAATTTTCAATTAAAATTTTTAAAAAATAAATATGAAACTTCCAATTCATATTCAAAATTTAAAACTTAACACTAATTTAATTATCTAATTTTCAGCAAATTGTATCTTATCTAAAAAGTTTTTAAAAATAAAGTTATCATTTTATTATTTCATTTAGATAATAATTGTTTCAAACTAAATATTTTTTAGTAAATTTTATCTTTACATGTTAAATAAATTTTGATAAATATAATATTTTGTAGTTGCAATTTAGAAATACAAAAAAGCTAAAATGCTTTTTTAAGAATGTCATTCGCGCAAAATTCATGCCTGAGTTGAATGATATCAAATGATATCAAGTTGATAAAGTTTTCAAATAGAATCCAGTACACTCTTAGAAATTCATATTGAAGTTGTTATCAAAATGCATTGAAATATAAATCTCTAATTTAAGAAGGCAAGCTATTTTTGTAAAAAAAAATGTACCCGATGCGATAATGCTCCAAGAAAATGAATAATTGAAAATTTGCATCAAAATTCAAATATAGATCACACCCATCATTTATATTAGATGTATATAAACTATAAAAATCATCAATTATTTTTTTATAGGTTTGATCAAATATATCCTAGATTCAAGATAAAATATATACCATATAAAATCTACAAAATATATTGTAATTATGTTAGATGTATACAAAAACAACATACTCTTCCTATTACACTTTATATTATATGTTCAAACTCAATAGCTATGTATTGCTAGGATAAGGATTTCATATACCTGTCACTCCATGATGAAATATATTCAAGTAATAATATACACATACTTAATGAGCTTCAATAGCAATGTAAAAATCTAATAAATCAAAGTAAAGAGCAAAACATCTGTATTGTTAGTATCCCCAAGTATCCAATCATGCTAAATTCATTTAACTATCATATATTTTGTGATTGCGCTATAATAATTAAATTAATAACCGTAAAATTGCGCACGATACGTGCATCACACATAAATATGTGTGTGTGTATGTTTTGTGTGTGTGTGGTTTTGCAACATGTTTATTCTTATACCTACATTTTGCATTAGAGTTCATGTCAAATAAATTGAACATGCACCAAAAAAATTTATCAAAACTTCTATATAGATATTATTCATCAAATCTTACAATAGTTTTAAGTATAACTAATATAATAATATTTCAACTCCCAAGTGAATATATTAAGAAATCGTAATTATATTGTTAAATGTGAGTATTATGGGCTCAAATTAGTGACAAAATGCTAGAAATGGACCTTAGTATGAAGAAAACAAATTAGGTAGACGAAAAAAAAGTCATAATAATCATAATTTGAACTTTGACTATGCATGAATAAATACATAAAAAAAATTAAAGAATACTAAGGAAGGTAAAATCAAAATGTATACCGATAAAACTTTTATAACTTGCTCAAAATGCATCCACATTTTTGTTCTCCAACAATGTTTCTCTCTAACATTTTGTATTTTGTACCTCTTGATCTTCTTTCGCCTCCCTGCTATAGGATATTTATGGTATACATGTGTGTTGTGATTTTGTGTGTATGTATAATGTATGCTTGATTTATAGGGATGAGAATGAGGGCAGAATGTGCAGGAATATATAGACAGTTATTTTGTTGTATATATTTATTTTTATATTTTGAATTTTAATTTTTTTCTCTATTGTATTTTGTTTTTTAAATATATATAAAAAAGAGCAATTAAATATTTCTAGAATAATATAAATTTAAAAAATTTTAAATTCTACATCAAAATAAAATATAAAATATAATAAAAAAGAACTAAATCATTAGCGTATTCAATAAAGACATAAACAAAACGAAAATGTGTTACAGAGTATGGTTTCGTATACTAAAATATGATTCTAAAATTAAAGTAATTAATTTAAACTTTTAAAAAAATATCAACACACCAAATAATATAAAATTCAAATTTGATAAGAAGAAAAAAATTGTTCACACTAAGTGGATAAGGCAGTTAGTTATATAACTACAATTTAGTGTACTTTTGAAATGTTAGCCTTATCTAATACTCTGAATACGAAAAATTAGTATGCTGATATATATATTTTTTTTAATGATTCTATAGTTTTATTATTTTATTTGTGATCAAATTTAATTTTTATTTTATTTTTTGTTTCTTTTGTAATGACGATAAAACAATTATTTTATAACATTATTTAATTTTGATTATTTTATCGATTTTCTCAAATTTAATTTTTTGGAGAAAGTCATTAAATTTTTTTAAAATGTGTTAGGGGCAGTTATGGTGCATTTGGTTATATAAGTGTTGTTTCAATTTTAATAATTCATAATTCTCTTGTAATGGTGCAATTGTCGTGGAGAATGAGAATGGGGAAAGCTACTCAAACGTGTGTCATAGTTAACTTACGTTATTTTTATGATTAGTTATCTGTTAGCTTTTTTAAAGAATTAAGCTTGAGGAAAAAAAAGAACTAAACCCACGTCCCTTTATTTTCCTTTTAAAATTGAAAATAATTTTAAATTTCATCATTTACTTTTAACGCCCGAAAAAGTTTGAATTATTAAAACAAAAATGTAAAATTTATGTAAATATTAAAATGGAAATTATTGTTTTTTAAAAAATAAAAAGTAAAGGCAAGAATAATTACAGTAACACTAAAAGATAATATAAAGTTAAATAAATTAATTCATCCATCATAAAAATTGACCTTGTATTACTATAATATTGAAATTTGATGGAGTACCAACAAAACATGATTCATCTTTGTTAAAATTAAATTCAGATAAAATTATTTTAATTAAAAGCAATCGTTTAGTTGAAATTACACTAAGTTTTTAAAAATTGCTATTCTAATGTAGTTTCAAATATTATCATTCTTATTCTTGTTAAAGACTCAAAAAATGATTTGCATAATTATTTATAAATAAAAAATAAAGCAACTAACAAACTAAATTGATATACTCGCACCCAATTCATATTTGAATTATGTTATCCTCATGTTAAAATAATAAAAATTTATTAAGAAATTATATAAATTTATTATTCTAGTAGTATATAATTATTATAGTTGAATTTATTAAGAAATTATATAAATTTATTATTATTCCCAAATTAATTTAAAATAACACATTGAACAAATATTGTTAAGATAACTCTAAAATGTTTAATTTTTATAGCACTAAAATTTATTAAAATGATAGGTAAAATCAGTGGGGAAAAATGTAATATATGTATAAGTTATCAAAATTTTAGGAATATTTTTTTTAATTTTATTAAGAATTGGAAAATAATCAAAATTTGTTGAATAAATAAATTAGCAATGCTATGTAAACCTCACTTGTTGTAATAGCACAACAACACAAAGGAATACTGATGATTTTCTATTTGTCATACTGTTGTAAAGATAAGAAGATTTATATTATTATAGGATAACCATACAAAAAAATATTCATACCTTGTATTAATTAATTAAAATGACAAAATTAACAATACAAAAAAGCAAGCTTTTTATTGAATTGATAAAAAAAGAACTTACCTTAATATTTGTTTTAGAAGCATAACAAAAGTCATGGTGCATATTGTTTGTGTTAATAACATTATATATTTTGACTTTTTATATATTTTTAGTGATAATATTTTTGTTCGTATTTCAACTTTCAATAAAAAAGAGAAAATAAAATTTTTTAACGATGAAAAATTTATATAAAGAATAGACAAAGACCGGGAAAAGAACTCAAAAGAAGCAATTTTTTTTTTAAAAAAAAGTTGTTATCAATTGGCAAAATAGCTATTTGAATAAACACTGATTATGACTCTTCACCTTCATTTTCTTGCTATGCTAAGTGTTGCATTTCGTATTTGTGCTTGCACTATTTCCCGTTCGACCTGCACCACATCAATTTGAGGCTTCAAATTGATAATATATTTTGATAAACAATCATGATATTCATCCATGAAATCAAAATTTTTTTGAAGAGTGACTGACAAAGCAAGATATATATATATAAACGAAGATGGTGATGAAAAAAATATTTGGAAAAAATTGAAAAGGGAGCAAGTCTCCCATGGTAGAAAATGATGTGTGCAGAGAATAATGGTTGATTGAAAATTAAACGTGGTAATAAATTTGAGTAATGGATAGTTATCTTCTTGTTATTTTTTGTGCTTATCTCAATAAATTTTTAAAAATTTTAAAATCTATCTAAATATTGGATTAAATAGATAATTATAACTATCTTTAAATAATTTTAAAAATTCAAATTCAAAAACTGACAAATATTTAAAAACTGACAAATATGAACTAACCATGTTATGCCGAAAAATAGCTTTTATTTGAAAAGAAAGATTTCGAAAATCAAAAATCGATTTAAACTCAATCAATTTGAGAAAAAACAATTCTAAAAATTCGAAAAGAAAATAGAGTCGCCACCTAATTTTTAAGGATAATTAGGAAACCATTAAATATTTGAAAAGATCTAACAGAGAAATCTTTTTAAAATCCAGAGATAAGGTTCGGGTTCATATTTCCACTTCGAGAAGGTTTTACGCACTCGAAATGGCCGCTAAATGCGGTTATCCGGCGATTAGAAAATTTGACTAACTTTTAAAAATTTGAGTTTGACTTGAAAAGTTGACCAATTTACAAATTGACGATTTTAAAATAATTTTGAATAAGCTTGAATAAATTGAAAGTAATTGATTGACTTGAAGAAAATTGACTGTGTTTGAGAATAGAATTAAATCTAAAATCATATTTTTTTTAATTTATTACTATTGTTATTTATTGGCCTTGGAGTATGGTGGAATAAAGCAAAATGACTCTTTAAACTATCTGCGCTTTTTTCATTTGTGAAGTAACAGTTAGTCAATGCAACTTTCGACGCTCCTCATGGGTCATCTGGAAACAGCCGCTTTATGTTTTTAAACATAGGGGTTAGGCTGCATACATCTGACCCTCCCTCACCCCGCAATGAGCGGGAGCCTTTTGAGGCACTGGGGTATGTTGTTGTTGTATTACTATTGTTATTTATTCATTTTTTATCTTTTATGCCAATACTTTTCCAAAAATAAAAGAGAAATTTAATTAAAAAAAAATAACATAAATGGTTTGACATACCGGGGAATTCAATTAGATTTAAATTAATAGTTAATAAAATGTTAGCATCCAGACAAATACAAATATATATATATAAATAAAAGAAGAGGATGATTCTGGGCCTTTGTCCCGTTTAAATCTCTGTTGCAACTTTTGAGCCTTTTCCTTGTGTTGTTATATATACACATGTATATTAGTGTATATAGTGTGATTCTTGCTCCTAAAATCTGTATAACAGCTTCCTTCTCCTGGGAAGAGGGCTGACTCGAGGTAGAGGAAGTTTAGGCCTCCATGGCCAAAGGAATGCAATGGGGAGTCCAAAAATGGGCTCGAGGCATTGTTCATGCACATAAATAGTATTAAGGATTAGTGAGAGATTTAAAAATAATACTAGCAAACAACCATAATGATTCTCATAAAACGACAAGCAAAACATTCGATTTCAAGGCACTACCAGGACAACACATGACCATAACAATCAAAATGAATTACCAACAACATGCAGCAGTGGGGCAGACCCACTTTTTTCTTGAATGAATGAGCAGCTCTTCATTCATCTCTGGAATCTTGTTAACAGAACACTATTAAGAGTTCTGTTTACAACAATTTGCTTATTCATCTTGTTTTTTATAGGACAGACCAATTCTTAATAATGATAACATCAAGATAACAACCGAAATTTCACAGCAGGAAGCTACATTCTGTTCCTTAACGCTTCAAGCAAAGAGAACAAGAAACGAGTTGAAGTTAAACAGAAATTTACCCCTTTTAACATACAAACTAACTGCTATTATCCAGCAACTGAAAAACCATCAGCAAACAAATTGGCAACCAGTAGTAACTAAACCCAGAAACAATCTCGACAACAAAAATGAGTTGCTAGTTCACTTAGTTCATTTAAATAGAAATTTGCCAACAGACTCATACCTTGGGGACTAAAATCAATATGAAACTCGTTTAACTTAAGACCCACAAAGGGAAACTAAAGTTTATGTCTATTTCAACCTTCAGAAACCAACGCAAACAAGTTCATGGGGAGGCATTTTTATCAATAGAAGAAACAACCAATGATCATATCTAATACCAAATACATATGCAGTTGTGTTAAATCCTAAGTGCAAATTGACTAGGGGAAAAATGAAACGAGACAGCTTAGGACCTAGACATACTTGAAAGCAATAGAACTGTAACAGAGAAAGTAAACAACAAAGAGTTTAAAATGAGCCAAAACATGGAAATCTTGCAGTTTAAGCAGCCCACATAGCTAATACAATTAGACAATCAATTCATGAATGCAATCATGGCTGGGAATCTAAAACGAATGACAGTTCAAGACATCGATAACAATTTAAAGCAGGGATGCGGGGGATGGGAATACGAATTCATGACTGTAGATTGAGAGTATTTCAGTCAAACTCACATGTTCATTGTTGATGTAAATAAAACTTGCAAGAATACAACATTTAACGATCGTAGATTCAAATATGCACATCCTGAGCTATAAATCAAACAAAATGAAGTATATAACCAGCATTGTTTACTCTAAGGAAAATTACCAGCCACCAACATCATAACAAAAATCCCAGAAATACCTTAACGACCAAACGACGACAACACTACAGTATGAGTTCATCGTAACAGGGCATAACTCAAACATGACAACTTCAATATAACTACGACATTCACACTCAGACACAGTATATCAGACTCGTGAGAAAAGCTACATTGGGATATTACCTTTGCCGGAGCAGGAACTGGGACGACTAGATTGACGAAGCTTCGATACCATACAACAGAGACTTATTGACGGATTTCAGACTTCAAAGCTAGAAATTCAAGCTTCACAGCTATAGCAATTGATTGGAGTTTGGGATTTTTTTTTTCAGAAAATCAAAAATCAATCCTGAAATTAGTTAAGTTTTGCTAGAGTTCTAGATTATCGACGGCTCCTAAGCGTTTGCTAGGGTTTTCAATTCGATTGCTGCTGCTCTGTTGGATTTCTTTCAGATTTCCATGGCTAATTCTTGCTCAAGATTTTTAGGGATTTTCTCCGATTAACTCCTCTGCCTCAAAAAGAAGAAGATGAAGGGATTATATAGGGACGATTAGGGTTCGAAAATGAGGGGGAAAACAGGATCGAATTGGGGTCGGATTTTTGGGATTTTTGATTCAAATTTGAATTTTGAATCTTGGAAATCATTTTGTCTCTAATAGAGTCATTGTTTTCAACTTTCTATCCGTTACCACGGGCGCGGGTTGCCAGAGGGGATAGAGAGAACGGCACATGCGTAGGGTCAACTAGATCATGGGGAGTGTGCTGTGACTGTTGGGGTTGTCGGGGTCTGGTCGGGTGTTGGTGAACGAAGAAGAAGAACGAAGAATAAGAGGGTTTATGCATTTTGGCTTCGGCGATGAGGGAGGAAGAAGGAGAAGGGAAATAGGAGAATTGGGGGCGCGTGGCCCCCACGGGCCTATATTATAATAATTTTATTTTTTTTTTGAAAACTGATTGTTCAAAAATTGTCAAAACAAAAATAAAATTTGATGATTAAAAATTAACACTATGGATGGTAAAAATTGGGTGTCAACAGCTGTCTCTTTCTTTGGATATGATCGATGAAAAAGATCGTGGACAAAGAAACTTGACTAACTCAATTTTTAGCCAACCACATTTGGCTTCTGAAAAACTCATGATACGGACCGTGAGAAAATTATGGCCGAACCCCGGTTTTGGGTTTCCTACATATCTCAGGTTAAATGAGAATTCAGGCCACTTGTAGTTCAAACACTTGATTTTTTGTACGAGTTCGAAAAAATTCAAAAGCTATCCCAATGTCGCATTATGGAGAGATTAGGATGCTTTGGAATGGGACTTGAAGAGTGAATGTTGGAATGCAGTCGAGTTTTCAAAATTGAGCCCGCCTACATATCCTTGGACTCAGGAATCAGGCTGCTTGTAGTTCGACTCTATCAGTTGAAGAGGGAATTCCTTATTCGGAGATGACCTCTGGCTCAGGAGGAGTGATAAACAAAATTGAATTGTGAAAAGGAGGCTTGCAACCTCTTAATCATAAATGTGGAGCTCGTCACATTCATAATTGAGACTTTACATGGACATACTTTCCAAAATTCTTGGTATATTGTCACTCGAATTGGAAAATTGCCTTCGATGAGAGTTGAGATTATCCAAAGGCGAAACTGAAAATGAAACTAACTGACTCACAGAAATTTCCACATTCCTTCTGAAAGGGGTGTGGTTAGATAGTGGTGGTAGTCGCGTTTAGCTCGTGTTCGAAAGGTTTGATACCCCTCTTCGAACTATGTCCCAGTTTGCTGCTAAGAAAAAGTTCCATGTTGTGCTGCATCCTATTTGATGACGTCCACACTTGTGATTTGTTTTGAGATTTCATCCTTTCGGATGCTCTCGATATGGCTAAAACAAAGTGTTAGCAAAAATCATAATTTGAACTAGAGATGGAATCTTTTACCTCGTTCGATAGTTATCCTTCTCTTCGCCTTGATAAATGATGAATCAATATGAGGCCCTTTGTATGGTCATTTTGGAAACTTGAAAAAATAAAATAGCCTTGTTGATCATGCGGTGGCTATCTTGGCAGTTAGAGATGAAATGGCCACGTTGGCATGATAAATAATGAATCAATATGCAGCAACCATTTTGAGGTCCTTTCTGCAACTTGAAAATAAAATAGCCTTGATGAACATGCGGCGGCTACCTTGGCAGCTGGCCACACTCTTCGGCATAATAGATAATGAATAAAATAGTATTTTGTTGGTGATGATCATATGATGGCTCGGCAGCTGGAGATAAAATAGCCACGTTCTTTGGCATAATCAATATGAATAAACCTTTGTATGGTTCTTTCGGTCAATAAAAAAAATAAAAAAAATAAAAAATAAAATAGCTTTCGTCGGCAATAATCATGTGATGGCCGTCTCGCTGTTGGAGATAAAATGGCCACGTTCCTTGATAGATAAAATAGACATTTCTCCTGCGAGGGATATGTAATGGCCCCTGTCAGCATTATGGAGATAATAAAATGATTCTCCTATGAGGGACATGTAATGGTCCCTGTTGACATTATAGAGATAATAAAATGATTCTCCTGTGAGGGCATGTAATGATCCCTTTTGACAGTTGAAAATAAATTAAATGTTTAAATGATTTTCCTGCGAGGGGTATGTGATGGTCCCTGTTGGCAGTTGAAAATAAATTAAATGTTTAAATGATTTTCCTGCGAGGGGTATGTGATTGCCCCTGTTGGCAGTATGGAGAATATTAAAATAATTCTTCTGCGAGGGATATGTAATGGTCCCTGTTGGCAGTTGAAAATAAAACAACTATTTCAATGATTTTCCCGCGAGGGGTATGTAATGGCCCCTGTTGGCAGTATGGAGAAAAATAAAATGATTCTTCTGCAAAGGATATGTAATGGTCCCTGTTGGTAGTTGAAAATGCAATGGTTTTCTCCTGCGAGGGATATGCAATGGTCCCTGTTAGCAGTTGAAAATAAGATGGTTCTATCCTACGAGGGATATGCAATGGTTTCCTGTTGGCAGTTGAAATGCAATGGTTTTCCTGCGAGGGATATGTAATGGTCCCTGTGGGCAGTTGAAAATAAAATGGTTCTCTTGCGAGGGATATGTAATGGTCCCTGTTGGCAGTATAGAGAAAATATAATGATTCTTCTGCGAGGGATGCGTACTGGTCCCTGTTGGCAGTTAGAGATAAATGAACCTCTCAATGACTCTCCACAATGCATGATAAATGATGATCCGCGATGCATGATAAATGACTCTCTCTGCGAGGGGTTTGCAATGGCCCCTGTTGGTAGTTAGAGATAAAATGTCCTTGTAAGGCGATTCATAAAGATGAACCTTTCAATAACTCTCCGCGATGCATGACTCTCCACAATGCATGATAAATGACGCTCTGCAATGCATGATAAATGATGCTTCGTGATGCATGATAAATGAATCTTTCCATGGTACATGATGAATGAACCTTTCCATGATGCACGATGAATGAATGATTTATGCATGATAATGTTTTATGCATGGTAGAATGATTTATGCATGATAAAATGTCTTATGCATGCATGTTAAAGTGTCTTATGATAAAATGATTTATGTATGATAAAATGTCTTATGCATGATGGAATGATTTATATATGATAAATGTCTTATGTATGATAGAATGATTTATGTATAATAAATGTTTTATGCATGATGGAATAATTTATGTATGTATTATGTATGATAGAATGATTTTTGCATGATGAAATGGCTTATGCATAATGGAATGATTTATGTATGATAAATGTCTTATGCATGATAAAATGACTTGTTTACTGGGGATTTTAATGAGATGACAGTTGTTTATGCCTCGATCGTCCTCTTCTAGGCAAGACCTGTGAATTTCTCTGCATCCACAGAAAATTTCTTAGTTTAAAATATGAACTGACCTTTGATAGATTGCTGGTGACTTGAGCGAGATAGAACTATTTACGCCTCAGCTATTCTCTTGTAGATAAGACCTGCACAAATTCCCTACATCCACAGAAAATTCCTTAGTTTTAAAAATAATACATTACTGGTGACCTAGGTTAGACGGAACTATCTACTCCTAGGTCGTTCTTTTTGCGAAAAATTTCCCTGAGCGAGACAAAACTATTTATGCCTTGGCTGCTCTCTTGGAGATAAGACCTGCAAAAACTTTCCCTGTATATGAGACATGACAAAATGCCCTGCATCCACAGAAAATTTCTTAGTTTCAAAATGAATTGATCTGTGTTGACTCTTCAGTTGCCTGCTTCCTTGTCTTGTACTCGATGAATCGCTTTGATTTCCCATTTCTTGGTAGGCATAAGGCAGACAAGTACAACTTCCCAATTTGTGATGATGCTCAGCGAAATTTTGAGGGCCACCTCAAAATTTCTGTCCCAGTTTAGATGTTATCAGGGATTGCCATCTAATCAGAAGCACTTTGAGAATTTTTGAGATCTTTTCTCAAAAATTCTATCCCAGTTGAAATTTTACGGTGCTCTAGATTTTGATTTGTTGTAGAAGACCTCTTTGTTTAGAATTTTTGAGTTCCTTTCAAAAATTCTGTCCCAGTTTCAGTTATGCGAGTATGATCGAGCCGTTGTGGCGCCTACGTATCCCGTTGGAGCAGGAATCAGGTCAAACGTAGTTCCCCTCGGGAGGTAGAAAATACATATTTAGAATAAGAAAATGACTGAGGCCGACATAGGCCGCCTACGTATCTCATTCTTGAGAATTCAGGTCAAACGTAGTTCCAAATTTGCAAGTAATAAACTGAGGGATAAAAGGGGTGACCGAAGCCGACATAGGCCGCCTATGTATCTCATTCTTAAGAATTCAGGTCAAACGTAGTTCGTTACTGGGGATACAACCGAATAACAAGCATAGAAATGATTACAAGCAAATGATGAGATTATAGGAAAAGAAAAACTTTAGATCTCTAGGCATGCATATGAGTTGATCGTTAAACTGTGGCGGACGAGGCTTGTACTAATCTTTGTTCCAGATCGACATTTCTTCTTAGCTGGTAGTATTCTCTCTGTGATCAGATAAAGGATTCTTGTTGACATTGGGTGCAACCGTCCGAAGAGTAACTACGTCACGGTCAATTAAGTCCTGAATTTTATACTTTAGATTCAAACAATCTTCAGTATCGTGCCCGACACTGTTAGAGTAGTAAGCACAAATTTGATCACCCTTGAAGAAACGAGAATTAGGATCCATGGCTTTCAGACGAACAGGCTGGATCAATCCTGCGGCTGACAACCTTTCAAATAGTTTTGTTCGGCTCTCGGTGAGTGGAGTAAACACCTTAAAGGGTTCTGGGTTAGGAGGTTTATAGTCATTTTGCTGGGGTGGAGGCACTCGATGATAGTCCGGATGGTTTTGACGAGGGTGTGTAGGGATCTGGAACTTTTGGGTATGGCATTATTTGGTAACTTGCCCGCGTGGTTTGGAAATTTGGGTTTGGATAGCCAGCTGATGGATTCTGATAAGTTGGTTGTATGTGTGAGCAACTTGGCAGTGAAGATTGGTAGTCCGGGACGGTGTTTGGATATTGATAGGGAAGAGGATTTTGGTAATTCGTAGATGAAGGGTGATATCGTGGTTGAGCATGGATTTTGAGGGGCAGATTTTCTGGGGTGGTCACTAGGGTTTCTCCCTTTGTTTTTTATGCCGGAGACATCCGCTACATCTTCTTTTCTTTTCCTCAACATCCCGAAAGTTCCAACTGACGCCGATATACGGGTGATCTTGCCTGTCTTGAGCCCGTCTTCGATGTTCTCCCCGATCTTAACTACATCTGCAAATTTAGCTCCTACAAGCAGCATCATTCTTTCATAGAACTCCAGTTCTTGGGAGCGCACGAACACCTCGATAATTTCCTTTTTCGACATGGGAGGATGCACTCTGGCGGTGTCCTTTCTACATCTGTAGGCGTATTCTCTATAACTCTCTATCGATTTCTATCTAATTTTCTCCAAGGAATAGCGGTCTGGCACTACTTCGACATTGTAAGCAAAGTTTTCAACAAAATCTTTGGCCATGACACTCCAACTGACCCATCGATTTATTTCCTGGGAAGTGAACCATTCTAAGGCCTCCCCGCTGAGACTTCGACTAAAAAGCCGCATCAGCAATGCTTCGTTCTTCCCGACGCCCACTAGTTGATCACAATATGCCCTCAAATGGGCCAGGGGATTCCCTCTCCCGTTGAAAGTGTCGAACTTCGGTAATTTGAAGCCTTCCGGCAGGTTTAAATCCGGGTGAATGCACAAACTTTCATAATTCAGGCCCGCAACATCAGGTGCAAAATGAAATTGCTTCATAGCTTTGGCAATTTCTTCCTTTATATTCAATCGAGCCATCTCCTCCTTGGCCTTCCATTCTTTTTCCTTCTCTTCATAGTGGTCAATATCGGAGTATGTAGCATGAGGATTTTGTTGATTTGTGAGGATCGGGATATGAAAAGATGTTTTAGGCTGCGGCATTTGTGTGGTAGGTGGGTTGTATTGGTCCGGGGGTTGGCTTTCAGGATGGATTGTCTCGGGGCAGGCAGCATGGGCCATTTGAGAGGAGCTGCCGGCTTGGGCAATATTTGGGTTATGGAGAGGGGGTGGTGCTTGATGGAAGAGGTTTGAAGGTCCTGCGTCGTTAATAACGGGAGAAACTTGTGTCGGAGTAATTGGTGGATTTGTTGAGATGGGAATAGGCTGAGGAGAAGGAAAATGAAGTGAAGGCCTCTCGTCATCGGGAACGAAAAGATTAGCGGTGATGGCCAAATTTGCTAACTCCTAGGTCTTTTTCATTTCCATTTTCATCTCCACAATCTGTTGTATTAATTGCGCAATCAATTGGTTCTGCTGTGCGGTAGTAGGGTCTGTCACAGTGATCTCGGTCAGGCTTGCCTCATCATTATGGTCTGCCATCTGTCGACTTAGGTCAAAGGAAGGATCTTTATGAGCTCTGGACCGGGTGAAATAAGGATGATCGGCCAGTTTATCAACACAGATCAATTCTCAACTACCTGTCGAATGAAAATAACTCAAAAGCAAACAGTTAGTTTCTTCAAATTAGTAGGTAACGTACATATCAATAAGCACACAATTGTTGCTTTATTTGAGAGTAAACCAGCCCACAGATGCACGGGATATGGTAAATAGGCAGGACTTTGCCTATATGACTTTGGAGATGGTGGATCATGAAATCGATTTGCCCCAAGTGAGGTTTTCTTGCATTTGATAATGTAGATTGGAAGAATATGCTTCTGGAGAGATAGGCTTCTGGAGAGAGAGAAAAAATACGCTTTTGAAAAACTGGGGAAAATACGCTTATAGAAAGCTGGGGGGTCGGGCCTAAGAGGCTGCCTACGTATCTCACGAGGGAAAAATCAGACCTTGCGTAGTTCGGAAGACCTGAATCTTTTCCGAATTGAAATGGAAAATCATCTTTTGATTTTGAGAGTGAAGTTCGATTTTATGGAGAAACTTGAGACTCGAAGAGTATCTGGACGAACTTTAATTTTGAGACTGGGTTTGATTTTGTTGAGAAACTTGAGACTCAAAGAGTATTTGGACGTTCTTTTGGTAATGACTTGATTTATGTGC
>JAPFFP010000113.1:22540724-22556334 GCA_026153255.1 Solanum medicagineum
TTCATCATTCGTAACAAGAATTTTTTGATTCATCAAGCTGTTACATTTGATTTACATACAATTACATTAAATTATTTGTACACATGCACATTTATTTTCAAACATTATACAAATCATCTCAACGTAACGTGTACAATCAAACTTAAATTAATCGAATCAATAAATTTTCAAAATATCAAACAAGAGCTGTCATCCTCTCATAATCTATATTAATGGTAAGCTTTCCAACTAATTTGGTAATCAGAGCCATTAGACGTAATTGGTGACATTTCGGGCACGTAACCCAAGACATACATTTATCACGCTCCCAAGTGACGCGTGGTGTAACATTAATAGGGCTCCCTTCCAACTTCTTCTGTGTCGTTCGATAATAATAATAATATATTTAGTGAAACATAAAAATTTAACGTGTATATTAATTTTACTAATCGTTGAAATTAGAGATTACGTTACATTCCAAAAATAAAATAATTATTCTAAATTAGTACTGCTTTATTCATCTATTATACTTTTAAAATGTCAATAAAAGCTATAAAAGTAAACATGTATTTTGAATATATTTTTTCCGTTTATCTTTCTTTGTTCAATATAATAAAAATAATTATTTAATTTTATTTATCTAAATTAAACTCTCGTCATAAAATAGTATTCAATTCATATAAAATCAAAATTTATAATACGTAAATGTACTCTGTATTTTGACCTCAGTTGGTATTTATGTTCTTCGATTTTAAACATATAAATCTTGAATTTCTAGATTAGTAGACATTTAAACTTGTATAAAACTGATTAGTAGGCACATACATCCTATATATCATTTTTATGTGTAATACTCCATCTGTTTACTTTTATTTGTCTCTGTTTCATTTTTCGAAGTCAACTTAGCTAAATTTCAAAGTTAAATTAAAGTAGCTAAATTTGATATTTGAAATATAAAATTTAGATGATTGAAAACGATATGAAAAAATACTATAAGTTGTAATCCTTAAAATGATGAAAAAATATATTTTAAATACTAATTAAAGTTTATATAATTTTGATATCAATAAATAAAATAATAATAAATAAAAATAAACGAAAGGAGTAACATAACATGAATAATAAAATTACTTGAGTTTACAAATAAAATATCCACAAAAAAAATTGTCATTTATCCTCCCAAGTCCCAAAAAAGTATTGGAATAGTGTCACCAACTCTTATCTTTGTTCACTATACCCATCCTTTTTAGATAAACTTTCACGTTTTCTCTATTTGCACATCCCAATACACCGACCGTCAATCTCTCGTCTGTATAAATACACGGTAGAAAATTCAGCTCATAATTTGGATCATCTCTCTATTGTATTTTTTCTTGGAATTACAGAAAAAAAATTATGGATAAAGCAATTGAGAGACAAAGAGTTCTTCTTCAACATCTCCGCCCTTCACAGACATCTTCTTCCTTGGAAAACATCGAATCATCCATTTCTGTGAGTTCTTTCTCCGATTTCAATTCGGTTTTGTCCTTTAATTTCAATTTGGAGATGTGGGGGTGTTCTGTTTTGTTTGTTTTCTATTTGTATTTTCTGTTCTTGAGATTTGACTCCGTTTTGGGTTATGGGGTTGTTTTCTTTCGTGTTTTTGATTCAATTTTGAATTCGATTTGTTTAATTGTATTCATTGGAGTTTTCAGGATCGAGTTTGATTGATTTTTCGATGTGGGTGTCGTTGATTTTGATCTATTTTGATTGAAAGTTTTAGTCTTTAACCCTATCTAGCGGTAAAATTTGCGTAAATTTTACCCTTCTCCGGGCCCTTACTTCACTTGTGGGATTCTACGGGCTATGATGTTGTTGTATCTCTATAAGGTCCAGCCCCCACTTGTGGAAATTACACTGATGATGTTGTTATTGTTGGAAAGTTTAAGTCTTCGTGGCTATGGTGTAGTGGTAGTTTTTGTTTGGGTACTTGGCTCAGTTTGGTTCATAAATGAAAGATCTGGACATAAGAGGGTATTAATTTTTTTCATGTTTGTGTACGTGGGGCAAGATCAGCTGTTGAGTATGTTTTTATACTATATTTAGAATTATTTTTGGCCCCAGATCCAATGGGCTATTAATTTTATTTTTTGGGGGAATGCAACTTGGTCAGCTGTAATGAATACTATGATTGGAAAACAAAAGCATATGACATGGATATGTGTTTCAAAAAGTTTGTTTTTTCCCCAATTATGGTGTACCCTTTCTTCTTTTAGGGTGTGTTTGGTAAGAAGGAAAATGTTTTTCATGGAAGATCTTTTATTGAAAAAAGGTGAGTTTCTTACTTTACTTAATTATTACTTATTTTCTACTGCTTGATAAGTAAGTAAAATAATATCCATCTCAAAAGCAAGTATATTTGTATGTACTCTAGCAAAATATTATTAAGGTGGGAGGGGTGCGTCCTCGGGGATGGCGGATGGTGGTGGTTAAGGAGCTTTGGGTGGTTGGGAAAGTCATTTGTAGAACTTGTTTTTCCTATTTGTATTATGGAAGTCTATTTTTCTCATTTTTAAGAAACTTGTGTTTTAGAAAATATTTCCAAAATTTTTGCCCAACCAAACATGAGAAAATTGGAAAACATTTTCCTCCATGCCAAACACACCCTTAGAAGCTACTAGTTTTGTTCTTTTTTTTAAGCCTTATGTTTAAAAACGTTCAAATTAGTACGTTCAAATTAGTAGGAAGAGTACCAATGCAGAAACTGAATAGGAACATCTCAAGTTGCTGAGTCCTCTTTAGGTATAAGGAAATACTTCTTATGATTGATTGGTTAAAAGGCAGTGAATCTTAGACGTCGAATGGTGGATGTGCCTTTATCATGTTTGGTCCTGTTAGAAAATTCGGCAATTATCTGTTTAGTAACTACGAGAATGTTCGGTTGATCATTTTATGGCATTTGTTTATTGTAATACTTGAGTATTGTTTTTTGATTAATTGGCTTGTTCTTGAATACTCCTTTCAGTGTGAATCTGAGGTTCTATTGTTTTCTTGTGTGACAAATAGAGTTCTCTTATTTTCAAACATCTGGTATCCTAAAAGGCAATTCGTTATATTTTTTTTCCTTGTGATCTGTTAATTTTCACCAGGCATCTGTATGCGCTGCTGGAGACAGTGCTGCTTACCAGAGGACTTCTGTTTTTGGAGATGATGTCGTCATAGTTGCGTAAGTTGTTATAGCTGATGACATCTATAGCTTCAGTTTCCGAGATGATGTTGGCAGCCTTGCATTGCTGTCTTGCCTTTTCATAATTTCATTTTCAGCTTCTCATTTGCGGTTTTCTTGGATGAATGAGCTGTATCGTTTACATTGAAAACCTATTTGTTCCTTGCAGTGCATATAGGACTCCTCTTTGCAAAGCAAAGAGAGGAGGCTTCAAGGATACTTATCCTGATGATTTACTTGCTCCAGTTTTAAAGGTAGGTTACACTAAACTTAGTTGTGGATTGCTATCAAGATTATTAAAGATATTTACCTTCTATTCTTCCTTAAAATCTTCGCTACAGGGGGTGATTGAAAAGACAAATGTGAACCCTGGTGAAGTTGGGGATATCGTTGTTGGTACAGTGTTGGCCCCTGGTTCCCAGAGGGCAAGCGAGTGTAGAATGGCTGCATTTTATGCTGGCTTTCCTGGTAGGCATTTTTTTATTTTCATCATGTCATGTATGAGGTTATTGTTTCTAGATGCTAATTTCTCTTTTTCTCGAGCAGAAACTGTCCCAATTAGAACTGTGAACAGGCAATGTTCATCAGGCCTTCAAGCAGTTGCTGATGTCGCTGCAGCTATCAAAGCTGGATTTTATGACATTGGTGTGTTTATATTATTTCTTTTTACTGAAGTGTATTGCAACTGTTTCTCATGGATACATTGTTTTTCCCATTTGTAGCGTTTGACTGACTTACCTCCTATAAATCAGGTATTGGTGCTGGATTGGAGTCTATGACCACTAACCCAATGGCTTGGGAAGGATCAGTCAACCCAAAAGTATGTCCTTGTTTACGGGAAGCGTATTGTTTCACTTTTTATTATATATTGTCAGGCTTATTTTCTTTGGAGATGAGTCATTTTGGAAGAGTTATCATAACCTGCAACATGCGTTCTCAGGTTAAGACGATGGTACAAGCTCAGGACTGTCTTCTTCCTATGGGTATTACTTCTGAGAATGTTGCACATCGTTTTGGTGTGACAAGGCAGGAACAAGACCAGGCTGCGGTAAGTTAAGTAGAACTATCAATTTATGATCATGTCTATTTGGCATACATTGACTCCGCATTTTTATTTCTGCTGCTAGGTTGATTCACATCGTAAGGCTGCTGCGGCCACTGCTTCTGGAAAATTCAAGGATGAAATAATTCCTGTAGCCACAAAGGTAATGTCCGTCTAAATTTTAATAACTTGGAATCCAGTAAAAGCTATATCAACTAACCCTCTTTATGTTTCTGTTGTCTTCCCTAAAGATTGTTGACCCAAAAACAGGAGATGAGAAACCAGTAACCATCTCTGTTGATGATGGAATACGACCAAATGCCAGTGTGTCAGACTTGGGAAAATTGAAACCAGTGTTCAAGAAGAGTGGAACTACTACTGCTGGTAATTTGATAGTCTTCAAGTCTGAAATGTAATTTGAAGTTTGAGTTTGGTTAATAAGTTTTCTTTTGTTGCTGTAGGGAATTCCAGCCAAGTTACTGATGGTGCTGCAGCTGTACTACTTATGAAAAGAAGTGTTGCAATGCAAAAGGGACTTCCTATCCTTGGTGTATTCAGGTTTTTCCCTTTCTAATTCCGACATGCTATATGTAATTGCAGTCATGTTGCTTGACAGTCCGAAAGTCTTCATCATTTCCGTCACATCTATTGGTTTTATTTAAAATTCCTTCTCATGCCTGACCTCGGTCTGGTAAAGATGGTATTGTTTTTGCATTTTTGTTCTATTATTGGTATTCGTCTTAAAAGAAAACTAATTCCCACTATTCATGCAGGACCTTTGCTGCAGTGGGTGTAGACCCTGCCATTATGGGAATTGGTCCAGCTGTTGCAATTCCAGCTGCTGTCAAATCTGCAGGTCTTGCACTTGAAGATATTGATCTCTTTGAGATAAATGAGGTAATCTAAATAAATTCATCAGCTCTCCGCCTTCTACGCATTGTACAGTTTCCTGAGAATGATTCTTGTTTAGGCATTTGCATCACAATTTGTTTATTGCCGGAAGAAGCTTGAACTTGACCCAGAGAAGATCAATGTAAATGGAGGCGCAATGGCCATTGGGCATCCTTTGGGCGCTACAGGTAAATTTGACTGTTCCATACAATAGTAATTACAGCGCTTATGTAAAAGTGTCTTGAGTTTAGACAATGATAAGTTGTCATTCAGTTGGCTCTAACGACAATCTTATCAGATCAATGAATGTTCTATGCATGGGGTCCTCTTCCACATTTTTGAACCTTTTAATACAGTATTGGGACCGTTCATTCGATGTTCTTGTTTAGCCTAGTACTTATTCACATCAATGGTTTTTCCTGGTAAGAAGAAATGCTTTATATATGTCAAACAGGAGCGCGGTGTACTGCAACATTGTTACATGAGATGAAGCGTCGTGGAAAAGACTGCCGCTTTGGTGTGGTGTCCATGTGCATAGGTAATCTTTTCTTCCTTCCTATCTGCTCTCCTGCACCCAAAGCGCAAAATGAAATTCTACATAGAACTTTTGGACTGGTCATCTCATGTTGTTCTTTTGCATTTCACCGCAGGCACTGGAATGGGTGCTGCTGCAGTCTTTGAAAGAGGAGACTCCTGCGACGAGCTACGTAATGCCCGTAAAGTTGAAAGCCACAACCACCTTCTATCTAAAGATGCTCTGTAAAGATAGGGAAGGCATTTCTACACGGTAGTTTCAATAAATAATATTTACAGAAAGCAACAATAAGTTTAGCTTTGAGAAATGATTTCTAGAATTGAATTAATTTGGTATTCCACTGTCTATTTCGTGTTAAAATTTTAATCTAAGAACGGTGCGTTCATTTCGTTTGGTTTGGAGATGATAATAAAAAGCAGCTTCCCTCTTATCCATTCGTTGAGACTTTTCTTAACATCTTATTAGATCAATTACCTTATCTCTGCTTCTGGAAAAACTTTCTCCAAAAGAATCGAGTTCCATAAGTAGATTTGGTCCATTTACCAGATAATGAATTGGGAATGTAATAAATTTTTGATAAACTCTCGGCCTGAGTTGTACGTGTAAACTTTATTCTTACTTTCGTAGCTTATTAACTTTGTAGGTCGGGACGTTATTTTTGATAAATCTTCGGCTCAAATGCATAATCCTTTTAAGTCCATATTAGTCTGGTTTATGCAGCATTAGAGCTATTCAAAATCAAATTGAAATTGATCACTCGAAGTCAAAAAAAGTTATTGGTTTATGATAATGAATAATTGGTTTAGCAATTTCAGCAATTGTTCAAATTGTTTTAATTATTGGATTATCGATTCTTAACGATTTTAGGTTTTTCTTAGAGGTGACAAATGAGTAGATTGGATCGACTTTGGATGGATTGAGCTAAGTCTATCCATATAAAATATGGATAAATATGAATTTGGTCAAAAATTATTTGGGTAAAAATGGTTCAACCCACTTTATTCTCTTATAGTCAAAAGAAGATCAAATCAAAACTAGATTGTTAATGCTCACTCTCTATCACTCTAATCCTGCTCCCAAATAATTATTTTCTCATATTTAGAAAATATGAGTGATCTATTAAAATAAATATAGGTAAAATAAATTCTTTTACCTTATATGGATTGAAATTGCCACCTATACTTAACGGATTAATCGATAACCCGATAATAAATTAAATAATTATAGTTGTACCATTTGGTATATAAAATCCTTGATAGTTTCATACTTTTATTTTTTACGGTCTCAAACTCTCAGTTATTCTACAATGTTACAATATTTGCTTTTGACCAAACTGTAATCTATCAACTCAAGTATATTTTGGTTTGTCATCTTGTTTCTAAGTAATTTTTAATAAAGAAAATTTTGTGTCAAATGTTAACGAATAGTGGTTTTATAACAATTTAGCAAACCTACAAATTGGTAACAGATAAGTCCAACCGGCACATTTCAAAATCGCACCAAACCGATCAATATGCAGCCCAACTTGCCGTCCATAACTGGACAACTCATCCAACGATTGGAAAACTTAATCAAAAATACAAGCCAACCAATAAGAAATGTTATGAAATTCAATGCTTTAGGTTCCCTCAAGGTCAAGGAACATGTAACAGATCATAAGCCCCTACAAAAGCAATTTTTTAGACATGTAACTGTCTATTAAATGAAACCTTAACCTAGTATAGAAAAGTAACTGAAGAAAGCCATGTAGCAAAAGAGAGCAGTTGGTCAGAAACATCTTGAACATTTAAGTACAAGATTTGTACCAGAATCTGAGCTGCAACTGGCATGAATTCCACCTATCATCTCTACAGCAGGCTAAGTAACCGAACATTTGCAAACTGGGCATGATGTTTTTCTCCTCAGCCATGGATCAATGCACTGCAGTAAGTTCAACAAACGTTAGAAATTTGGTTGCTTAATGAAACAATAGAACGCGCAGAAAAGAAAATTGAGAAGTTTACATCTTTGTGAAATTTGTGCAAGCAAGGTAGATGGCGGATAACGTCCCCTATGGTAGGAGTTTCGAGACAAACAGCACATGGTTCTTGAAGACTCTCATTCTGCAAGAAGCAAGAGAGGGTGAGCAACATGCAATTCCAGTGGCTCATGGATTTAAGCAGCATGTGAACCAAAATCTATACTGAGCAATAGTACAATTGCAATGATGCTCATATATCACACAACTGTTATGTGTACACTTAGTTGAATATTGCGAGAAACCAAGGCGATACAAAAGCTTAATTTTAGGTAAGAATTAGATACTGTAAGGATATTATAGTTACCTGAACTGTTGACTGCGGCAAGTTGTCGATTTGTCGTGCAGATGAACCACCATGTTGGTGGTTGTTCTCATCAAGGGCCAATAGCATTTCATAGTCATTCCTAAACCCAAAAAAAGAGAAGACATGTTAGATGGCACAGAAAAGATTGTCCAAAGTCCAGACCAAATAATAATGCTAAAAAGAGGTACTAGGAATACGGCCAGTATTAGGGTGGAATACATAATATGACAAAGAAGCTAACAGCACAGAAAACTATACATTTGAGTGTTTAAGCATTCAGTCACCAATGGTTCTTTTAACATCTTAGTGCAACAAAAATTAATCATACAGAAAGAACACATGAACACTGAGAAACATAAAAATCATACTCATTGAAGTCGCGCTGCATCTGAAGGAGGTTGCTATCAACATCCATATTACTGAAAGCCTCTAATGTTTCCAATATATGCATCCTCTGCAGTATTCGTAAAAAGGTAAATTATACATTCTCGGTTAGCTAACATGGACACATATTATACAAATATAAGGTCAGCAATTAGACATTTCCCATTTCCTTCATTTTGTTAAATGATACATTTGATAAGTTATGTGGAAAGAGCATCTCCTAGACACTAAAGTTCTATCTGGAAGAGTGATGGTGACTTAGGAAAGAAGTAACGAACATAATAATGGAGACCAGAAGAACCAATCAGGCCACAGGAGAAGAGCAACAAAAGAGTATAAAGAGCATCTAAAGCGAGCATTTGTCCAACGAGAGATGTCCTCTTTACAGAAATGCATGCGGATATCTTTTATAAGGATTATATAATCTAAGAATTTGCGGAGCTATTACTGAGAGATTTAATTGCACACATAAAGATCTCTTACAGCTACACTTTTCACTGCAACGGCAAAGTTGTGAAGTTATTAGGCAATGCCAGCCACCCCCGAAAATAGTGTTTGTATTTGTCCATTCATATCTATATATCCATATGGGCCTCAGGAAAAGTCACTTAGTAAAAAATTCATGGGTGCACCAAATATTAGAAGAGATATTTTTTAATCTACGCACATATATATGTACTCCTTGAAGCAATGGAGAGTACCTTTGTGCTCATTGCTCTTTCCTTCAAATGCTAAAGGCACTTAGAGTCATTGTCTAAGACAACTCTATTCCTCTCTTACTATTTGACTGTTTATAAATCTATAGACTAGACAGATTCGGTTTCAATTGTCCCATTGCCAGTCCTTTCTCTGCTAGTGTACAATATAGCTACTTAACATTATCCAAGTCTTTCCTAGTGCAAAAATGAGAAAACTCAATAGAATAGAAACTAAACGTCATCATGTGTAGCCTTCATCAATTATTTTTAAAAGAAGCCATCATGTGTAGCCAAATGAACACAGGTAGCATTTAAAGTCGAAAAAAGTACAACGTCAGCTAACTGCATATTATATTACTGACCAAAACCATAAGGAAAAGTGGAAGTAATAATACCATGTCCACATCCATGTTAGGAGGAAACAGCGAATTTCTCCCTCTTGATGATGAGATAGTACGAGGTTGTCCAGGGAAACTGTTCCTCAATCTTGCCATCCTATTCGAGGTAGATGCCCGAGTTTGAGGAGCTCTACGAGATATGTTGGATGCAGTTCTTGCTGGCCTTCTGCGTATGTTTGAGACCGATGATCCATTCTAAACAAAAATCCCCACATCCAAAAATAAGATGAGGAAAAGGAGAGACTTTCAGTAGAGATCAAGGCACAATGATGTTACAGGAAGAAAGCAGGACAGGAATTAAAGGCCTTTTCTCTACACACATTTTGAAAGACATTGATATAAGATCATTCTAGAACCTGGAGATTAATGAGAAAAACTGCTTCATTCATCAGTGATCTTAACAATTGAAAGACACATAAGATGGACAATACTACAACAGTGACAAATTAAAAGAGCACCAATGTTACAAATCTGGAAAAGAGAATCTGGTTATTTTTCTGTGTAGTCTTGTCTCAAACTACTGGTCAAATCTGGAACCATGGCCCAATAAATACTGTAGAAAGAAAAGCACCACCAAGAGTAGCCTAATCTGGTTAGACTGCTATGTGTGAAGAGTGAAGCAGGCCAGACGCATGCATAAACCACGATGAGGAGAAGTTCTAACAGAAACAGAGAGAATGAAGGAACTTTATTCTTAATCAGGGTCACCGATCTGGAAAAGAGAATGCTGGTTACTTTTCTGTGAAGTCTTGTCACAAACTACTGGTCAAATCTGGAACCATAGCCCAATAAATACTATAGAAAGAAAAGCACCACCAAGAGTAGCCTAATCTGGCTAGACTGCTGTGTGTGAACCGAGAAGCATGCCAGACGCATGCATAAACCACGATGAGGAGAAGTTCCTTAATCTCGTGGGAGTGATAGAAATACTTCTGCTAGCTGGAGGGGTGGTGCATCAAGAAGCAGCTCAGAACACTTTGAAACACTATCGCTATATGCTCACTCTGGACAGTTTGGAAAGCTAGGAATTATAGATGTTTTCAAGGCAGAAACACTAAGTTTCATAAAATTTAGACCTGTAAAATCTTTTTTTGGTGTAACCTGAAAATATACATATTTTTGATACTAATGGACTTCATTCATAACTTGTACAGTATAAGGATGATTCCACTTTCTCTACAGAGTTTCAAACCTTTCTTCAACATAAGTGAGAATGAGCCAAGCAGAGATGGATTTAACAACTTGGTTTAAGATTTTCTTATATAAGCGATGATCAAGGTTTAAGTCCTAATGTTCTAGTGACTACTTTCTTTGACTAAATTTCTAATTTTCATATATCACTTTCTTCAGGTTTATGTATTGTTTGTTGCTTAAGTGTCGCAAAGTACCCAACCTGCACTACATCTAGATTCAAGGTTTAAGTGCCCAGCAAGCAAGCATCTAACAATACTACACCTCATACACCTCATACTTGAGGATATAAATTTGCGTCCATATACACCACCGTAAGTACTGATACTAGCCGAATACTCTAGTTTCAATACCAATTAATGTCAAACAAAAACCTAGTGTTCCAAGATCTATTTTAGCAGGAAAGTAAAAGTCCATTTCTTAATTGGAAAATGTCATAATAAAGCTTTCAAACATGAACATCATGTATAGATATCTGAATGTCGGATGACAATATCAATATTAGACACAAGTGACACATATTTTACTACTAAGTGATGGAAAGTATAAGAGGAACATAAAATGTACGAAAACCTAACGTACAAGACCAGATAGTTGATTCTCTGATCCAGAAGAAGCACGTAGGAAATCCTCCCGAACCAAAGCCAAGGCTACATCTTCATCAATCTGTTGGGAAGAAGAGAAAAGTTATCAAATATTGAAGCATGGTATGAAGACAAGAACAGCTAAATATAGATAGAGAATAACTAAAACTATTCTTCATACAGAATACCACCTCATTAATGCTGAACAAAGGGTCCTCATTGTACAACTGTTCTTGGAGTTCCCTTGCGAGCTTTTCATCAGCATCTACTTGACTGGTTCTAGCATCTTCATTCCTACTACTGCTACGAACAACACGAGAGCCTTCATGTCTTGCGGCAGAGGAGGGACTGTCCACGACAATCGCTGGTTCTACACTTGTTCCTACATAGCTTGGGTTTCTGGTGGACCTTGTATTAACCCTACTTTCAGGTGAGGTAAGGCAAATGATATCTACATCATCAGAGACAGATGTAGAACATTCACCATGACTGCTTGAGGAAGGTCCCTGCTTTAGTTTTTTCTTAACTGTGTTTGGTGCACTACGATGACCATTAATTTGGCGACATTGAGAGTCAGGAGAGGATCCCTTCGGCCCTGCAGATACACCAGAAAGGTGTCTAATAGAAGCTGAATCTTGACCACTAGTTGCATCGTCTCTTCTCATCACCCTACTCTCACTGGGATGAGTGACGAAGTGTGCACTATCTCTTTCTGAAGTCCTGTGCAGATTGGATAGTGACAAGTCCATGTTCGAACTGCGGTTACGTGTACTTCTCCAGCCACCTGATTCTTCAAAGCTTCTGAACACATCTCTGCTAGAATCACTGGTTTCCAATGAAAAAAACTTTTTAATGAGACCTTTACCAGGATAATAGTTAATTGTTAGAGATTTTTAATAGTCAAAAGTACAGGAATCCAGAAAGTTACGCTACTGAATTGAAAGAAAAAATTCTGGCAGGTTACTAAAAACATCACAAATCATGACAACATAGAATAACAATATGTATTTCTTAATCATGAAGAACGGTGAAGCAACTGAAATCACCAAACCAAATAGCATGCTTTTATGACATTTATAATAAGAGGGCAAAGGTAAGATAACTGCTTCACACAAACTTACGTATGATTAAGTAAAACAACAACATATGCAATGTAAACCCACAAGTGGGGTCTGGGGAGGGTAGGATGTATGCAAAACTCACCCTACCTTTGAGGGGTAGAGAAATTGTTCGGATAGACCCTCGGATAGAGAGGTATGGTTATGAGTAGTGAGGTAAAACAACTAGAATAGCTCACCAAGATCGACAGGAAAGACAGCTAAAACTCAAACTGCAGGAAACGGAAAGAGGGGGAACTAATGTCACATATCATTTCTAAGTTTACATAGTACTATAGTAGTAGTAATATTTCTTACAGCAAGATGCAGCAAGCACCTAGAGAAAAACTCATTTCAGCCAAAATAGAATTATGGACAGCACACATAAGTTTTCTAAACAAATTTTGGTAATGCAAATCTAGATTTAGATGCATTACTTACACAGATGTTCAAATCCATGCATCAATCCACACAATAAAACAAACTAAACTGGGTTTCATGTTGATTATCAAAGAGTAGATCCTAGGCAAGGAAGTCATTAGCTTACACTATAGGAGATTTTGACATGCACACTATGCTAATATGGGATACATGATGTAACACAGAAGTCCTTTTTCCCTGTTTGGGCAGCCTACTAAATTTGATGTAAACTGCAGACAGGAAAGAATGAAAACTATCTTTCACGTGAATATATAGACAATGTTCACCAAATACATACCTGCTAGATGTATGTGTTGCGTCACGTTCTTTTGAAGAAGAAGAATGGATTACCACCCCCTTACCCTTTATTCTAGAGATACCATCTTTAGATATCATTTCTTTAGCACTATCTGAGCTTGTACCAGCGGATGATGCAGTAGGACTAGTATTAGTTAGCCCATGGATTAAAATACTGTGATCCTCCATCCCAGCTGGCTTTTTGGCCTTTGCGATGTTCATAGGGGATATACATCCATTTCGGACCAATCTTTTCTGCCCAATCACTCTTGGTGAGTTAGCAGGAGATGCAGAACCCTCCTTCTGAGCTCCAAGCTGTGCACCAATGGAAGAATCCTTTTCTCCATGAGATCTACTTAAACCAAGTTTGACTATATGAGCAGTTTCCTTTCCTTTGTTGGTACTGCTGGATGGTGCAGAAGTCATTCTGTTCAAATGAGAGTGTTCATTCATCGCTGCTGATCGTGATCTACATCTTTCAGCTTGGCCAATATCCTGTACTCCAACTGTAGGAGCCTTAACAAATACACGAGTCGATGATCCACTTTGCTTTGGCAGGTCTATGACAGGACGGTCTTGCTGATTTTTTGATTCTGTGATTTCACTTTTATCAAGATACAAGTTATGTTTTTCGTTGGAATTAGGAATGGAGGAAACCTTGAATGGAACATTACTTCTTAAAGGCAAAGAATCTCCCATACCAAAAGCTGATGAATTAGCATGACATTCAGTTTTTATGGAAGTAGTGATTCTTCTTGGAGGACGCATAAACAACCTTTTTCTTCCGACACCATTAAGTTGATCGCCATTCTCAGCAGCAACATTCCCATATCCTGAATTCCCTGATGCAGACAAATCACTCTCTACATTGACATACCTCTTCCCTTTCAGATCCTTAGCAGCTAATCTATTAGGTGTATCAGGAATATCCAATTGATCATCATTACTCACATGATCCATAATCTGCACAAACATCGACAAGTGGATACATCTCATTGGTGGACAAATGTAACAATCAAAAACTAGCCCACAGGTCATATAAGATGCAGAACCAAGTCAGAATATCATAAATAACAAAGCAAAATGACAAACACAAGAACAGGAATGATACTTCAGTCTAAACGAAGTTGGGGTGGGTTATAAGAATCCTTAATCCACAAGTGAGGTCTAGGGATGACAGAGAGTATGCAGACCTTACCCCTTACCTTGGGATGCAAAAATGCTATTTCCATAAACACTCCACTCAAGGAAATTATCACATATAACCACAAAGATTAAACCTTTCATACACAAGAAACTACTATAGATAACAAATCACTATCTCCCAAGTCCATTAATGACCATTGCTACAATTCAGCACAGGATAAAATTTTTAAGAAATGAAAAAAAGGAAATTCTAGAAATGAAAGGTTCTGCTTACCCGTTAGATATGAAAAAAGGAAAATGATTTTTCTTACCCATTTCAAATAATTGTGTTTCAAGCAAAAAGCAAATCAATGAAAAATCTCAACATATCAAAATCAAGAATCCAAGTAAAGAACAAACCTTTGAAGAATATCCACAAATCCCACAAGTTTATGTACACAAAAACTTAAACTTGAGATGAAAAATCAAAGACAACATAATCAAGAATCAGGAATCCAAGTAAAGAACAAACCTTTGAAGCATAATTTGACAACCCCACAAATTTAATGTATACAGAAACTTAATCTTGATATGAAAAAAGAGCAAAAAAGCAATGCTAGGGTTTGATTTTGGGGAAGATGGAGGTGGTGGTGTTACAGTGCCATGTCCAAATTACCCCTTAGCCGCTCTTGAATTTGACGAGAGATAATTCCAATTGCAACTTCAGGGAAGTGTATGACACGCGCTGGTGTGAATGTTCGATATGTTAAAGATAGTTTAGATCAGATTGTTGTGAACATCACGCTCTTGATGAAGTACAAGTTCGATATGTATGATGATTTGATTGGCTATGGTTCATTTCTTACCGTGCACCTTAACACACAAAAGTACAAGTATACTTTAGCTATATCATTTGGTTATGAAAATGGGTAAAATTAACGGATAACTACGTTGATTATATTATTTTTCACTTGTTTCTATATTATACAATTCTTTAAAATTTATAATTTGAGATACATATTTGGACTTTCGAATACAATATCGGGCATTCAGATACATCACCAGACTTTTGGATATTTCGCAGAAGGATGTACCAAAGAGGATAGTATATTCGTATACATAGTGGATGGATGTACCCGAAAGGA
This sequence comes from Solanum medicagineum, assembly GCA_026153255.1. NCBI lineage: Eukaryota > Viridiplantae > Streptophyta > Magnoliopsida > Solanales > Solanaceae > Solanum > Solanum medicagineum. The sequence goes on from JAPFFP010000113.1 coordinate 22,556,040, forward strand.
GATCTTATGTATTCTAGAGGGGAGATGTGTATCAGAAAGGGAATGAATGTATTCGAGAGGGAGATAGAGATGTATGAGCGAGAAGAGAGTGAAGCCAGATGTGTGAACATAGTAGGATTGCTAAGATGATGAATAAGGTTATTAGGGAGAAGGTGAAGTGGCCTCTATGGAAGACAAGATGAGAGAAAAAAACTGGTAGGACGAGTTTTTTCATAATTCATTTTCAAGAAGGCAGTGGATTGAGATTATATGGTCCGATCAAGGAGTTGTTATCTGAAGAGAACCCTCCAATCTA
>JAPFFP010000113.1:22556434-22585696 GCA_026153255.1 Solanum medicagineum
CCTTCTGCGCGCGAGCCGAATGACGTAGGTGCACAAGAGGACTTCGCGCCACAACCATCTCCTTTTTATAGGTTCTACGGACCGATGCCTGCTGCTTCATCTGGGAGAAAAGAATCATAGATATGCCGGTCATTAGAAGGAAGAACCGCCATAAAAAGATTCCTCGTGTATCATCTGTAGCAAAACTATGAACGGGAGCTAGCAATCCGGACCGTATTGAAAAGGTTCCTGAGACACAGCATGGAAAAGTAACAATATTAAGAAACGAGGTCCAAGAATGAAGAAGGGGTAGAATTACTGAATGAATACGAGCTGTGGCTAATACCCGAGGCATAAAAGAAGCATTTTCTACGGGATCCCGAAACCACCAGCCACCCCGACCTAATTCATGATAAGCCCACCAACTTCCTGGCAAAATGCCTACGTTAAAAACCACCGACATGTCAAGATTCAAATTCGAATTGGTTCCTGGTCCTAGTCAGAGACCACTGTGTTCGCGCCGGCGGTCCAACAAAGAGGCGAAGTAGTGGTATCTTTCTTTCCATTACGAACGACACGCTTCGCCTCTCTGCCACGTCTTACCGAACTACACGACCTCAATCCGAATCCCTTTCAGTCTTGATGGCAGATAGTTTACTGGTTGCTATCTCTTTCCCTTGAACCATTCTAACAGTGGAAAGAAAGTGTCGGAAAAACTCAACCATTCCATTCCGGGCGTATGACTGGCTTTAGAGGGTAAAATGTATGCAGACCTTACCACTATTGGAGTTGAGGACAATTTTATAGTCAAATGCTTTATTATACATCATATTATACTAAAAGCGGCAAGCTCCACAGTTGAAAGTTGGATTAGGATATTAAAAATGATCACTTTGTCCCCGATCATTTATTTAATAGTTTAACATAATTCATCTAATAAGTTAGTTTTTAGAAACTGAAATATTTGTTTTCTATTAATTGGATAAGTAAACATTTGTCCACTAATTTTCCTTTAAACAAAAACTTCTATTTCATGGAGTAAATGTGGAAGATTGTCCATCTTCCAACTGTTATTGGAAACTATTAGGGTTATTCATCTCTCAATAGTTATTATTACATAGTTTAGCTTTTATTTATTTTGGCTTATGAATTTCCTCTGATTTTAACTGTTACATTTTTTAGTGCTCTATATAAAGTCCATAATAGAGTGATACTTTATACTTCTCTTCATTTGATCAGAAATTTAATCTTTCACATGAAAATTATTGTTCTTTTTACTTGGCTTATTCTACTCAGCAACATCTATACATGTAATTTATTTATTTTTCTATTATAATAGTTCGATCATTTTTTTTATGTTTGAATGCATGATATCTACGTGTCTGTACTACTTTATGCTAACTTCTTAAAAATTAAACTTACTTTCTAATAGAATCTTTGCAAACAAGAAGGCTTTGTTACTTTTCAATTGAATTTTGGTGCCAATTAGATAAGGTGATATATTAATATGATTTTTTTTTTAATCTTTAGATGACTATCTATCTATCTATCTAAATTTGTGCTTAGAACAAGCTGACTCAGATTTCTTTTCAATGGATTATTAAAGACTTGTACTCTTACCAACCGCCAATAGACTGAGATATATTTGACGTGTACCAAAGCTTAATAAGATTGATAATAACATTTATGTATAGACTTCTCATTTTATTTTTATTTATTTTGCTGCACTTTATAAAAGCTTACAACAATTAGGTGCAAACAAAATTTGATCGCTCTCTAAATTGAGGCTCTCCAAAACTTATATAGAATTTTGAGGGAATGAATAACCTCACCCAACTGTTTGGAATTTTGTGGATTGTAAAAAAACAATTAGGGATAAAAGAAGATGAATTCTCAAGGCATGGAGAAAGGATTTGGATTGATGCTATTGATTACAATTTATGAGTTAATCTAAGTTTTATATTACTATTTTGAATGTTAATTGATATGGGTGCACGCGCAAAGCGCATGCCAAGAGACTAGTACAAATAAAAAAAAGCAAAAATAAAGTTTTCAGGTTAATTATAATCTTTGCTTTTAATTGGATAATTAATGAACTAAAATCCATACTCAAACTTTGGATATAACTTTTGGCTTTAACTTTTCATTAATGTACATAATTGGAGGGTAATAATTATAATTGTGTTGTTATTACATTTTGATTATTTTACTGCTTTAATTGGGTTTTTTTTCTTGTAAAATTGACATTGCTCTTCTTTTTAACTGGTTTTTAATCTATTCTATTTTTCTTCTTTTATTGGGCCGAATACATTTAAGTCGAGGATGTTTCAGAGACAACCTCTATCTCTGTGAAGTAATAGTCAGGTCTGCGTACACTATATCCTCCCCAGACTCAACTTGTGAAATATCGATCACTGGATATGTCGCTACTGTAAGATGTTGGATGTACCGCGAACACAACCTTTCACCTTAATGTAAAGATGGTGGTAGAAGGATAGGCCACAAGGGAATTTAAAGCATTCAAGAATGGTAGGCAAAAGCAGCCTAAAATGTCCAACAATTTATACATACGGACTAAGTTCCGCAGACTCTTCACTTTCAATGCCGTATCTGTGTCAAATTATCCGAAAATACACTATGTTTGGCGAATCTGACACGCACCGGCTGACACTTTTGAAGAGTCTGAGCAACATAGCATACAGAGGAACTATAATTCCACCTTCCAAAATGTGAAAGTAACACCTAGGGGAATGTAGACTGAAAGTTGGACCAATTTTTTCTCAAGCCATCCATCTGCACCTTTGTTGTTACCAATTCATTGTTGGTGCTTTCTATCTTGCCAGCTTTTTCTTGAGCTGACATCATGAGTTTTTGAGCTTCTTGAGACGCTTCTTGTCGTTCATCCATGATTTCTTTCTGCCTAGTCTTTATGTCTCGAAGTATTGCTTCCAACTCTCTAGCTTGTTCCTCCTTTTTATCGTACTCCGACTTCAATGTTGCTTCTAATCTAATCCAATCATCCAGTTTTCTCCTGTCCTCTTCAAAGTTGGTCAAGAACTCCTGGTAACTTGATTCGGCTCGTGCCAAGTCCCTCCATTTCTTAACCATGACCGGGAATTCATACTTGAGTTTTACCAATTGCTTGGCTTGGTCATCGCTGAATAACGATGATGGATTTTCGTTTAAAGCGGCAATTGCACCAGACATTTCTTTTTCATTCATCAGATCATGAGCCAACGCCTCCAAAGGTAGTCTGATTGAGCAATCAAATATTAACTTTGCAAGTGTTTGAGCTGAAGTAGTAGTGTTGCTCTTGGGGGCGGATTGTTGGCTGGAATACTTCCCCGGTAAAGACTTCAAGAATGACTGAATCGTGTGAAAAGTTGATTCCACGTCTTCTATTTTGATGGACTGATTCAGTTCTTGTCTAGGAACTGATGTGCTTTCTTGAGCCTGACAATATAAACCGTAATTTTGCATAAACTCATACAGCAATAACAAGGAAAAGCTAAACCAGAAATGATGTCAGTTGTCGATTGAGTTAACCTTGTTTGCTGAAAGAACTGGACGCGGAGAAAGTAGATTAACTTCAGCAGTCCTTGGTTGCTCACCCTCACTTGGCAAAACATATTCTTCTCTTTTGACATTCATGCTACTGGATAGATCTTCCAAAACGGAGGAAGATTTTGGCACACTTGGTCCTACCATAGCCTAGAAAAGAGGAAATGAGAAGAAGAATAAAAAAATGCCAAATAATGAAATTTGACTTAGAAATCAAAGCTGTTGGGATTGTAGAGATATCAATAATCAACTGAATAAACCTTGTTAGCTGAAGACGTATGATCAAGAACCGGAAGCTGAGAATGTAGATTAACTTCAGCAGTTCTTTGTTTCTCACTCTCACGCGAGGCAACATGTTCTCCTCTTTTGGAAGTCCTGCTACTGGATATATCTTCCAATACGGAGGAAGATTTTGGTGAACTTGGTCCTGGCATAGACTGGAAAGAAAAGGAAATGAGGAAATAAAAAACAAAACAAGCCAAATAATGAATTTCGACTTAGAGATGAAAGCTGTTGGGACAATGGCTCACATTTATATTTTTGCTGATTGTACCTGATAAGGATAATCCTGTTGTGATGCCTGCTTCAGGGCTCCTACTTGCATCCACATAAGGAAATAAAGAGAGAAGGAAACGTGAAGTGAACATAAACAAGGGAATTTAGAAGCAACGACATTGTTTAAGAAAGAACAAAATTGGCTATAAATATTTCATTAAGAGTAAAATGAGAATTTTAAAGTTTCTGTCTCTGAATATGGAATGGTGCTGTTCTTTCCGGCATAGACTAAAAAGGAAAGTCCACTACATAAATGAAGTAGGCGTTTATCTTTTGAAGTCCATATAGGAGAGTTCCCAACTGTTTTTTTTCCTCAAATGCATTATGCTGCAAAGATTGTCTTTAAATGGTAGAAGCATGTCTGGAATGGAAACACCAGATGATAAAAATTCCGTGGCTCACAATAGTATAAATGAAACTATTCTTCAAGCGTATCCAGAATAATACGATCTAAATGAAAAAGATTTACACAGCGGCAGAGAGAAGGCAGGAAAACTTTACGGACAGGAGAAAAAGAGGTTCTATAATTTCATTTTTTCAATGAAATATGTAAATAGTTTCATGTTTAAACAAAAAGAAAACAAGGGAGCAGCAATCTTACAACAGTGTCTTCTCCAATTGATCCACAGCTTGGCTCATCGCATGAACAATTACTCTCTTAACCTGAAGTGGCACCAACAGATTTTAGTATTCTTTACACACGCTAACACTCTTTTCAGCGAGAAACTAATATTATAGATGAAATTAAATAAAAATTGCTCAAAGTGGATGCCATTTTAACATCAACTAGTGCATATTGTAAAGGCTTGTAAAATGTAATGAGGACATAGTACGTGAAATCTTAAACATAAAGATGCTACATAATCAACGTAATTACTAAGGAGTTCAACGGAGGAGCAAGGACTCTATACAAAAGGCGGCACACAGATGGTGGAACTGTTTAAATACATCAATTCCAACATTACCAAAATAAGCACACCGAAACACAAGTAAACCAACAAATAAAAATAAGCTCCAGAAAAAGGTGATCGACAATGAAACAAGACGAGAACATGTGACACAAAACAATCATACTTCCAGGTATTAGAATTTTACCTTTCCATATACTTTTCTACTTAGTGGTGCTCTTTAGCTGCTTATGGTTAAAAATGAAAATCCAACCATATTTTTGAGGGGAAAAACGCTTCTTATCCCCCACAAAAAGAGCAAGAAACTTTTCTAGTTACAGATTCTTAAGAGGAGTAGAAGCATGTCAACAGAAAGAAAGTCGAAAAAAGAAAGTCATATACCCCCAACTTGTCTTCCCTAGCATCATGATTTCTGGGAAGCTTGCGAAGCTCCTTGCTCAAACGGATGCACTCATTCACATTTTCAGGAGAAATAAAATCAACGGCGACATTGATACAGGACTGTAAAAGATGAACACGCCAGAAGTCACTAAGCTGAGCTTATAAAAGTACTCTACTATTGTAAATCATATCAGCGCATCCATAAGAAGCACATGCCGATGATGCGTATGAGAAAATGAAGACACAGTTATCCATTACAACATGTGATGAAAAATTTTCGGACTTCCGTCTTTAGAACTGATGAAAAGGACTTCTGTCAACAAGGACAAGCATGATAATGAATAGATGTTTACACATTCATAGCTTTCTTCCACACCTTAGTAGCAGGATAGCATCTATTTTTGTTTTTATATTTTACTCTCTTATAAAACTGTAGGAAAGGTGCCATTCAAGAAGCTGTACACGATAGACGATACTTTCTAAAGCAACATTAAGGATTATTACAGGGCTCTGAAAGCAGAAATTGCTAGAAAAGAAAAGAAAATGATGGCTCCATGTGCTACTGGACTTCCCTAATACTACAAAACTTCGCTATTTAAAAAAGATCGTAGGATGACATGGGATAGAGAGATGAACTAACTGCATACCTTTAAATTTCTGACTTGATGAGGACATCCTGCGGGAACAAAAACAGCATCACCTAATTTTTGAAAAAAAGTCCATGGTTCAATGCCTGCAAAAGGAAATGAAAGCATAGTGAACACAAGAAGCAGACTCTGAAACTGCTTTTACACGAAGCATGCAACAAAATGGCAATAAACAAGAGAATAAGATGACCATATTCTTCTTTTAGCCTCCTTTTATGCTCAGTGCTCAAGTAGAAAGTTTCATCAAGAATGGGATGAACCACCTGTAATGGAAAAAATATATTACAGTTTAATCAATATTTTTTTTTGATAATGGTAACTTTATCGGAGTTTAATAAATATGATTTTGGATTAATCAATAAGGATAACAGGTGAAATATATTCGAGTTTAACTCATCCTGTGGAGATGTTACAAGCCAAGAGGCACAACGTTGAATGATGACATGCACTTACAGTCATGGGGGAGATAACACATGCATAAAGATAAAAGTTACTTTAGAAATTTCAAAATGAAGTAAACGAAAGTTGCCCGCTTATCTTTACCTGTGGCAACGGTGAGCCGTATATGTGCCTAAATTCCCTGAAGTGCTTCCTGAGATATTCCTCCAATTTAGGAACATCTTGCCTCCTAAAGACATCCCATAGGGCACCTCCATCTGCTTCTTCAAGTCCTTCAGGCTTATCCTGCTGAAAAAGAGAACTACTATCTTCTGTGCATTGGTATTCTTCTCCGTCTTTATTTGCTTCACAATCAGCTTTTACACTTCGCTGGCAATACTTCTTATTCTCAGATTTACCGTTCTGAGAAAAGTTCACCCCTTTCAGGACAGATTTTCCGTTTACGTTAGGGATGTAATCCTTAATGCTCTTACGCATCCTGTTAGCATCAGCTACAAATTCCCTCCGGTCCTGTTCTTTGTATTCCTGTTTCAAGTTCTCAATGGTCGTGAGCTGTTCAACTGTTGGGACCACTGCTTGAGCGTGCATCAACATGTTGACCTAAAACATACATAATTTTTATAAGAAAAACAAAAGTCAACCCTAATATATTCGAGCAACTAGATGACTACAATACCAGCAGCTTGTTACACTACATTTGAAGGAGCCCAACATACCGTATCAGTCATAACATAGTGTAGTTTGGTGACTGAGTCTCCACGTCCAAGCTCCATAGGAAAACCATAAGCAATGTATGCCTTAGGCCCCAAATCTGGCTTCATGCAGTTATCAGGAAGTCTTAGAGCAAGATTGAGATATCCATATTGAGGATGTGTATATTCCATAAATGGTAAACAACTAGACAATTCGGCACCATGACGCGGCAGCCGCTCATCAAATAGACCTGATGGCGGCCAGTCATTCAACTTTAAGAGTTGAGGCCACCCATAACTGTCGAAGCGACCCTCCATGTATCCTTTAAAGAACTGGTGTGTGTTCATTTCCAACTGCATGGTGTCCAGGATAAAGTAAACTAAGGTAAGAACAGAGCAATAACAACAAAAGCAGCTGAAGATCATAAAGCTGACAAATATAACAAGATCAAGTTCTGAGCTAGATCAAATAACAGAAAAAAGACCATATATGACACAATTCAAAGGATCCGAATCATGACTTCTAGTCATCAAGTTGAAAACTTTAAGCTATATTAAGGACAAGGTTGTGTTTTATGAAGACATTGAACTGCGTAGCTTAGGCTAGACCCATACCAGAATGGAGAAATTAGTATGCTTGCCTAGTCATGTGGCATTACCGCATTAGGATATTCAGACATAGCATAAAACGTAACGACATTAGCTTGCTTCAAAGTTCAAGAATGGATAAATGGACATACCTTACACCAATTTAAGCAATTTAAAACATCGGTGGCCTTGTTTGTTTGTCGACAAGCACGCCACATTACCATAGGTTCCCAGCTCAATCCCAATGCATTATCATGAACGTTAGTTACAACAACTGGTTCACCCCTTGCTAAATAGAGCCGAAAATGCCTCAAATTTGCACGTCGAGTATCCACAGCTGCTGGACAGAATACATAGTTATCATCAGAATATTCCCGAGCAGATGCCTTGCGTAACTTGCCACCAGAAGTACCATTTTCACCCTTAGATTTTGAACATGAGTAGTGCAGCTCTGGATCAATATGCATTTCCTTCAATTTAAATTTTTGAGCTATTTCTTTAGCTTTCCGTAACAGCTGTGATATCCAATTCTCAGAAAATATACATCTCAAATTTAAGGTTCCTTTACCACAGCCTCCCATATCTTTGGGTGGGCAAGTAATGGCACCATTTTCCTTGGGTTTCCACTTAGATGCCATTACCACCTTTTGATCCTTTATTTTCACTTCAGTAGTTCCGATGCAAGTTTCCTTCTTGGTTGAAGTTGTGCTACAACCTTTACCATGCAAATAACCTGGTCCATTGTTACTATATTGCATCTTAACCTCAGATACATCTGTTTGCAAGTTGCCATTCCTTAATTCTTTGCAACAAATAAGGCAAAGTTCATAGGAACAACTAGAGCAACTCCGGTGAAAATCAACAATAAAAGCACTGCAATAGTTGCTGCAAGTAACAGATGACATTCGAACTTATCAACTACTCCCGTCCCTCCAAAATATGGTTGCTTTAGCAGAAAAATACTACCCCAAAATAAGTGTAGCTTTAGGAATTGAAGACAAAAATAGTAATTGTTTCCAATTATACCTTTATATTAATGAACGACTTCTTAATAGTGCTCAATTCTCAAAAACATATAATAAATAGGGGTAACTTGGTAAATTACACCCTACATTTATTGTTTATCTTAATAGGCATGAAATGAGTTAAACAGATACTTATTTTGGGATGGAGAGAGTAATTGCAGTCTAAGGTAAATGTGAATGCTCACCAATAAATGCACTCGTCCTTCTCGTACTTTGCTTTGCGTATTTTAAACTCCGAATCTGGCAACGCTGCCCAAAAAAAGAAAAAATGGTACTCAATGAAACAATCTTTTTCTTTCAGAACTACAGCCGCAAAACTCATAGCTTTCTTAAGTGTATAACATTCCATTTAATAAGAATGAAACTTTTATGGCTTACTATTGTTCCTGATAGGAGGGATTCAGGCGATATTACACTCTCAAAATGACAATTACAACAGAAACCTTTGTCATTGAATAAAAGGCTCATACGACCAATGACAACATACTCGGTAATCCCACAAGTAGGGTCTACGGAGGATGAGATGCACACAGACCTTACCCCTACCTTTGTGGGGTTGAGAGGCTGTTTCCAATAAGCCTTAAACTTAAAAGGGAATAACAGAGGCTCATATGACCAGCCTTTTTATTTAGAAAAGTGAAACTGAAATACAAAACAACTTAGAGACTTTTGGCTTCATCAAATGCTGCCAGCATTTGCGGAATCACATTGAGTCCCCTACATTAATCATCTGTGATACCAACAGTATATGACAACCTATGAAATGACATAGCCTCGTTATAAATATATGACATTAGCTTCTTACCATCAAATAGAGAGATCTAATACCTTGTATCTGACACTCAATCTGCTTTTCAATCATTTGCTCTGCATTAAGTTGTTCCAAAGCAGGCAAAAGTGCTTGTACGATGTGCTTAGAGTACTCGAGTTTTTCTTCATCACTGAAATATACTTCCACATTCATCAAATGCTGTATTGCAAACAAGAGCACAACTCACTTTGCAATAAATAAATGTTTTTAGGGCATTTGACAAAGAGGAAAAATTGAAAGAATCCTACTTTCGCAGGCCCATCTAACCGCAAACATGCTATGCAATTGCAAACGTTACGACATACAGGGCAAGCTTTTAAAAAGGCCTCCTCTGGCATCCCAGGATACCTACATAGAGGACAGATAGAAAACATAAATGATGAAAGTCAGGAGCTGTCATTACAGATAGACATGTGTAGTTGGAAAAAAAATGAGGTGATCGGGACATTGATTACACATATAACATATTGCATTTGATTTATATATATCTGTTAATCTTCTTAAATAAAAATTACATATGATTTATACATGTAACATGACAGATAGGGGTTGATTACTACTCTATTTTGGAAGGTATCTTATCTTAAAATGGCTGTAAATGTTCAAAATAAGTAGCAATACGCCGGTAAAACAATTAGGCCTTTGATTGAAATTGATCAAATAAATATGCTAATTCCTCAAAGCTATATAAATCATCCAAGAGTTCAACTCTAGGAAGTTATTCAATGTTATATATATCACCAAGAGTTGATGTACACGCTATCATATCATATGATTGTCAAAGATCAAAGTCTTCAAACATTAACCTCAATGAACAAAAAAAGAAAAGAAAAAAACACTAGCTAACAGTACCATGGACAAAGAAAAGCACAAGCATTTAGCAAAACATAGGAATGTAACCAGGGCACAGTGAGGTGGGAACCGAGAAGGGTACACCTTAACTTGCTACAGTTTTAGCCTGCCCGCCATGCCCTGCCCCATTTAGCTTTTTTCCCACAATTTTTCCCTTCCTCTCTACCTCCATTGCCATTTATGCAAAAGATGATCCAAAATTTTATCAAAATCTCACAGAATGATATTCAAATTCTCAATCTGACTCAACTTTCTTTACAGTCAGTCTCACAGAATGATATTCAAATACTCAATCTGACTCAACAACAACATACTAGTGTAATCTCACAAGTGGGGTCTGGGAGAAAAAACGTACGCAGACCTTACCACTACCTCACAGAGGTAGAGAGGTTGTTTCATTTAATCCTCGTCTCAAAAATCTATAAGTAGAATAAACTAGATATGAAAAAAAGGAAAACGAAAAGAAAAAGAAAACGACTAATAACAAGAAGCATGTGATGATATGCAAATACGATAAATTTAACATATGTAAGACGAGTAATGATAACATTAGATAAAAAGACACATCTAATCCTACTACCCTATTATACCCCAAGGCAAGGTATCAACCTGACCTTACTAGCCTGTTAGTCTACTACTCTAATTCGCAACCTTCATTCTTTTCTATCTAAGATCGTCCTCGGTGAGATCAAATTTCACAATCACCTGCCCATCTGACTAACTTTTCTTTTTAGTCAGCTCCAAATGAACCAATACATTTCTGTATTTGCAAATAATTTAACTTCAAAATGACTATTTTAACCACAAATATTTATGTGTTTATTCCAAACAACAAGTTTCAAGTCAAACTGATCATATTATACCCCCTCCATATTACAACATGCCTACATCATCAAAAGTTTCAATCTTTGACCTAAAAACAAGAATCTCAAATACAGAAAAACCCAATGGGCCTCTTATATTCTTACCATCTATTGATGCAAGGAAGACAAAATCTTTTATCTTTACATTTGGAACAAGAGACAACTCTTTCTTTGTCACTCCTCTGACACTGATGACACATTCTGGACTCCCTTCTTTTCCTGCTGTTACAAGAAACCATTTTCTTCCTCTTTTTATTTGTATCAACATAACTTTCTTCTTCTTCTTCCTCACTGGTACTGCTATCTATGATCACAATTGGGATATCTATTTTCCTTTGCTTCTTCTGCATTTTCCTTCTTTTCCTTCCCTCCCTTTTACTTTTTCCAGGGTAAAGTCCTCTTAAATGGATTACTAGTTCCTTCCTTCCCAATCAATGCTAACTCTATCTTCCTCTCTTGTAATTTAGGAGATTTCCCCAGCCCATAAAGAACTGTAGTTACATACAGCTCTCAAAAGATAAAAAGAGAAAGAGCTATGAGTGAATCCCAAATCCCAATACAAAGAACAGTGAGTGAATCCCAAAACTCCTGTTGTTTCTGCGTCGGATCCTTTCTCTTTTCCAATAATTTAAACCTTATTCATCATTTTAAATTTAAACTTGATGTGACTATTTTATGGATTGATGAATATTTAATTTTAAAAAATATTTTGAGAAGTGATTAATATTGACAACAAGAAAGAACATATCTGTTAAGATGTATGAAGATTTTATCCTTGCCTCATATAGATAGAAAAAGTGATTAATATTGACAATAATATAGAATATATAATATTTTTTTGATATGTTAAAATTGATAAATAAAATAGTGAACAAATCCTAATACATCAAATTTCACTTCTAAATTTAGTGATTTTAAGTTTAAAATAAATCTCATGATTTTACATTAAAAATAAATAAAGTATGTTAAAATTGATCTTGTGGTCTTAGCTATATTATTAGGTGAAAAGTTAAACATTAAAAAAAATTAAAAAAATAATTCTTTGTTAAACGGACTTACAAAAAATTAAAGAGTCTTAATTTTTTTTGGATATTCAAAATAGTAAACGTATATTCTGATCATTTAAATTGTCAGTCATGTTTTTTTAAAAAAAAAATATTTAATTTATTCGTTTGAATTACAATATGTAAGGCAAGAGCCCTAATAATCCCTGCTTATTTTATATCTCTGAATTTCGCATTGACCAATAGTCTACACCCTCAGGACAACTAACATGTTTTTTGAAGTGCACACAGCATTAAAGATCCAATTGGGTTTTTATCATTCTGCCAAAACTCCATACACAGTATAAAGCTAACAGCTTAGCAACACCAGTGCCAAAGCCACCATTGCAGGTATCACCATAATGTTTTCAATATAATGCAACTACAAATACTAGAATTACTGAAAAATACATATTGAAAACATTGCTCAGCTTGACGATATCTCGTGGATGTCTTCAACAACTAGTCTTAGTAAACAAGCGCGAGTTGGTTAGTAGTTATCACTCGTCGGGTGGTGAGCCACCAGGAACCAGCTGCATTAAGGAGGAACAAAGATTATACTCGCGGTAGGATAAGAATGAGGAAAAATTTTATTCGAAAAGGGCTACATATACTCACAATGGCAATATTGTTTCCATTTAGCAGTATTTGATCAAGCTTTGTTATCCGTCGCCCTTCAGAAGTGATCTCACTACAACATAATTGAAAACTTGTTGAGCAGAGGATTGATAAAAAGCTCTTTTCAACTATAGCTCATGATGGAGAAAAATAAACCTGTCTACATCCCGGGGGTGGGGAAGAGCATGAACTTTTCTCTGTATTTTTTGAGATAGTGAACTTTACAAACAGCAAACATACTGTGTTCCATTAAAAATTTAGGAGTCAATAACATTTACGCGAATAACTTTAACGTGAAATCTAGACTTAAAAGGAGACCACATCTTATACTAATTCATCAATACCAGATGAATGCATCCTAAAACCTCCATTTTCAATATCTAATTATAGCTTTTTTGTCAGAAATAATTTAGATATCAAATTATGTTCTGGTGCTCCCCTAAAAGATTGAATCGACCAGCATAAAAAGTTGCAAGACAAACAACGAAGCTGCCAAAAAGGCTAAGGTACGGCAGTTAAGGAGCATGTTTTAAGTGTCAAACTTCTGAAATTATTACCATATACAACGGTTGCTTTTAGATCTGCAAGACAGAATATGCAAAATAACATGTTATCAGGTCACTAAATTTCCTTCGCCCTCGAACCCCATCCACAGTTCCAAAACCATGGACAACTAGAAAAGACAGGCAAAACAAATGTGAAAAATATTTCTTTTATCCATGTGATTTCACAGCACAGCTGCTTCCACTCCATGAGGATATGAGGCGTAACAGGGCCATAAACTTAAATGCATTCTCACTATCCTGTGTAAAGATTTTAATTGCACTTGGGAAATATAAATCAGGCTCCCTAAATAATTCTATATTTTATCCATTTTCGAGGTTCTAAAAGTTACTTCTTTCACCATGAGAGATAGCAACATTGACATCTAAAATAGACAGACAGAGAACTGTCCAATGCATCATCTTACTTTGACTAAAATGAAACAAAATCCTCACTCTACTAGAGATACAAAAGCTAAATTTTGTGCCCATTGAAAGAGATCAGGCCTCGAGTTGCCAAAAATACAAAATGTGATACAGAAATGGGCAAATGACTGAAATAGATATCGGAAAATTGTTGCGTAGTGGAGATAGTCCTTTCAACTATAGCTCATAGTAGAGTTATGAGGGTGGAGGAAGGGTAGCTTTTCAAATGGCACAAACTATGTAGCATCAATATTTAGGAATCAACAGTTATGCAGACTAACATGCAAAATTATTATAGAGAGCAACTCTCACCTGCTTCAGCTAATCTAGAGTTTGAGACCAATTAACCGTCAGCATGTCATCGTACCAGGCAAAAGCGGCCTAAAACCTCCAAATTCAGTAACTAATTATGCTCTCTAAATGAATGTGAGAATAATTCTGTGCAGAACTCACTGCTCAAAGAAAGAGTCTTTGCAGAAACTTAGTGGTTACCACCAAGCAAAAATTTCAAACAAGTGGACATGAAGAGTAGACGGTAAAATTGGACCGAAGTTTTGAGTAGGAAAAGATGCATTTTTGGGGTACCAGGACTTCATGTACATTTTTCGTGCATAGATAAAAATCCAAGTCTTCATTCAACATGAAGGAGCCAAAGAAGTAGGCAACTTCAAAAAAAAAAACAGTACTGTTACTAAATTAATTTTTTTAGTTAAAATCTCTCACCCAAGCTATACTAACATGTGGTGATGTGGGTGGGTGGGAGGTGAGGGACAACAAAGGTACTTAGTTCATATAAATTATAGATCTGTTAATAAAAAAATACTTAGCTTGAATGAATTTACTCTTGATATGTCTACTAGCTTGCATAAATGAAGATGATTGAGATTTACATCAGACCATTTCGCGCGTTGATACAAAAAAAAACCAACTTATGTACACTTGAAACTAAAACTCACAATCACAATAGGCGATTTTACTTGCAAAAACATCCAAAAGAACATGCATTACTACTTAACTCATTAGAAGGACATAAATTTTAGATCAATACACAATTTCCCAACTCCACATTACAAACTAGCGTTCGCTCAAACTTCAACAAAAATTCACAACTTTATTCTTGAATTTTTTTTAACTACATAGGATGATAAACCCCACTTCTCTTATTAGCACACAGACTACAATCCTGAAACAACAACATACCAATGTAATCCCACAAGTGGTGTCTAGGGACACAAAGGATACACAATCCTTACCCTTGCCTCATGGAGGTAAAGAGGTTGTTCCAAAAAGACCCTCGGTTCAAGTGCAGCAAATCAAGGTAGTCAGCAATTCTAAATTCAGCAAATTTGAACCGTGCCTATGACCATACAAAGCTGGTGGACTTACCCAATCTCTGCTCCAATGCACACAATTGAAAACATGCTAAAATCCTTTAGCATTCTAAAACCCTAAAGTTACAACCTTTGCCAAAAGAATGGCAAAATTATAGCATTCCAAAACCCTAAAGTTACAATCTTTGACAAAACAATGGCAAAATTATCAACAAAAAAACTGCCTCACACCATTAAAAGTAAGAAGAAAAAAAGAAGAGAGGAAAGACTTACTATTCAGTAACATCTTCAAGAACCATGTTAACATAAACATCAAATCCTCTGAGTGTACCAACAAGCTCCTTATCACCCTTCATTATTACCCATATCTTGGAACCAATGCAACGATCAATCAACTCTGCAAATTAAACTCATAAACTTCAAAACCCCATCTCAGAAAGGTTATCAAAAACGAAAAAAATTACAAAAAATCCCTAGAAAAAACAAGAATTAGAAGGCTCAAAGTTCTCTGTCATAAACTTTGTTAACGAAAGTACCAGATGGAAGCAACTGAGAAGGGTTGTTTGAAGACATAGCTGAGATGGAGATTCACAAAGGTTTTCACTTTTGCTCACAAAATTCTAATGGTGATGAACTGAAAAAGCTTGAACAGTTGGACTTTCAGTGACTTTTGTGTTTAGGGTGATTTGTTGAGGGGTTGAAATTGATATTTTATATACTTTGGGCCTGGATTTTGCCAATGGCTAAATATCAGACTGCTAACAATGGGCTTGGGTTTATGGAACAAATTATGTAAAAATGTCCATTTTGGCCGAGGTATTATAAAAAAACTACCCAGAATTTTCATAAATACCTATGTTCGAAACTTAATATGCTCAAATAGCTATATTTTACATAATCACATGTCATAACCTTGGTTTTGTGACCTGGAGTGGAGGAGAGAGGCAAGCGATATCGAGAGAGGGAGTATAGAGGCGAGTGAAAGAGCACAGAAGTGTCAAAATAATTGTATATATGTAGTTGTATACATATGTAACTGTATATCTAGCAAGAAATTGCAAAGAGAGAGGAAGAGAGGAAAGAGAAAAAAGCAACAAAACCCTAACTATAGCTATAAATTATAATTTTTTTAAAACTATAGTGGTATAATACAAATACATAGCCTAGTTACATAATTTTTCCTTAAAAAATTGAGCATTCATTGTATGGGCATGTATAGTCAAGTTATATTCATTTTTTGAATGTATCATAATATCTATTTAGTGTATAGCTCATATATAAGTAATCTACATTTTATGATCAGTGTATACTTTCTATGACTTTTGACAATATATATTGTATAGTCATTGTATATTTTCCATGATTTGTGGATATTTTTTATGTAAATAAATATGGCTATATCGTTTGTAAACTGATTAGTTTATTGTATATATTTAAAATTATCCCTTAAATTTTTGTGAAAAATTAGGTAGCGTAGAAAACATGCAATCACAATAACAAGGCGTAGCTAACATCTAAAATAATAGTTGCTCGCAGGAAGGTTTTCATTAAATAGCTAAGTTTATTTCATTTATATTTGTATATTTTGAAGCTCGTATATAAATTAGGGATAGTAAAATATGTCCAACCCGATTCAACTCAGAGAGATATGAACGGATTGGGTTATAGAAAAATAAGTATGGGTCATATTGGGTTGAACCCAAATAAACCCATTAAATATTGGGTTAAGTTGGTGTAACCCAACGGGTTGAAATCCAACCCAACCCAACGAGTTGAAGTCCAAACCCAAATTCATCTTGAGATATTCTGAATTTCTACCTTGTAGACAAACTTAATTTTTGCATACAACTTATATTTAAATAAAAACCTTGTCAAAAGAATTTTCTGAACCAAAAGCTATTCGTTAAAAAAAAAAATGTAAACCTTGGCCAAAAATATAAACCACCTCCTTTTAAGATCATTTTTAAATTTAATCTATTGATACCATCACATATACAATTACGTTTAAAATGAAATTGAGGAATAATGGAGCTTTGAGAAGCGAAGATATTAAGAGTTTCGAAGTACATAAAAAAATTTAAAATTTTAATCTTTTTTATTGATAAATTTCATGAATGATTTGTGGTGTTCAATTTCACTGTTATAGTCTGAAATTATGCTAAAATTTTGTACGCTCTAAAAAAAATTCATGCATCATAAACTTTTATCGTTATTGTAAAAATTTATAGAAATTTCAAACTCCACGAAGGATTCATAAAGTTTAGACTCCTAAAATGATTTATGGAACTAAAACTCTCATAAACTGTGTAACTTTATTGAAAATTTAAATTTAAGAAAATAATTGGAACTCCCAATTAAATTATTCATATTTAATGAATTTGCTTTAGTGAAAAGGAAAATAAATGTTAGGTAGGCTATGGGGTGTGATTTTGGCCACATGAGAGACCTTTTCACATTATAGTGTCTTGTAATTAAAGCTTGGTTTATTCCTTTGTAACTCAAATTAATGAAATGGTCCCTCCTTTTGTTTGTCCGTTGTTAAATTTAATATTTAAAATTTAATAATTTATTTATTTATAATAATAAAAATTATTTTAAAATTTTGGAAAAATAAAAAGCACTTTTTTAAAGCTTGTCTAAGGGTAAATTGTTGCAATAATAAAAGTGAAAAAGTATTTTTAAAAATTAATCAGCCAAGTACAAATAATTATTTTTCGAAAGTAGTTTCTCCTAAAATACTTGTATAAAAAATGTAATTTTTTTCAAAGAGAATAAACAAATTACGAAGACATTAGTCGATTCAAAATAAGTAAATTTTGAATGAACTATTGAGATTTTTTTAAAAATTTTCAAAACAAGTAAATTTTCCAACATTTAAGCAAGTTGTTGGGATCTTTTTTATATATTTATCTTTTTTAAAAAATAAAGTTTGTAACTATTTTGTTTTCCGAGGCTAATTCAATTCTTTCTTGATTCTAACTTTTAGTTGGAGAATATTCAATAACAGTTTTCATTAAATGAATAATAGATTCGGATCCTAAAATTGATAATACTTTGAAATAAGCATGAGTAATATTCAAAAGAAATAAAGCGCTTTGATAAGACCTCGTACCTAAAGCTAACATCATATAACCCAATTGAGATAGAGTGGAATATGCTATATTTTTTTTAAAAAAACACTAATTTATATTAATCAAAAGGATGATAGTGACAATAACCTATAATTTTGATTCTTAAATATATTTGAACAAAAGGAGTATTAATATTCCCCACTAGGAATATACCTTCTCTTCTCTTCTTTTCTTTTCTTTTTTTTGTTATTTTGGTTAAAATATCATCACCCCTATTATATTTTCCCAAACTTTTGAGGATGATTTCAAGAAAAAGTTCAATTTTTGAACGGCAAGAAAAAGACTTCTACACTTGGCCTTAAATACTTGTTCAAAAATGGAAATGTCTATATTCATAGTTATCTTAAATATTTGGCGAAACAATTATCTTTCATTCTTGTCTTGGATAAATTAAGGCATTTCAGAAAATGGAGATATTTTTGTCATAGATAAAAAAGAACCTAGAATTATAATATATTGTGATTTTATGTACTTGAAAAGTTATGCGTTTTCATTTTTATTGATGAAAACTTACTTTCTTACGAATAAATGAATATAACGCGAGTCTTAACTTAATCTTAAAAGTCAGCGCATATTGTGAAGATTGTCTAAGATCATATTATGATATCAAAGAATCCATACTCATCCGATGTGGGATATTAGCAGTGGAGGAGCCAAGATTTTTGTTAAAAGGATTCAACATTTATTGCATATATATTAAAAATATATTTTTATTTTTGGTCAAAGAAAATTCGAATGAACCCCCTAATTCCAATATGGCTTCGCCGCTGGATATTAGACAATATCACAATACATCCACTTGCAATTTTATAAACAAGGAGTACTAAACAATACCAGCAAACTACCCACAAACAGTACTATGCAACAATAATAAACAAGACTCCAACAAAATACACCAATATGCAACAATATAGCAATAATATGCTAAGTAATTTTTCCAACAAACAATATGCTAAGTAATATGTATACAACAATATACAACAAATATACAGCTATAGGCAGAGGAATCAAATATGCCACAAATAATTGGAGGGCAAAAAATCAAAGATAAGTAAAAGGGTACCATATGACACAAATAATTAGAGTGCAAGAAATCAAAAGCTATAGGCAACAATACACCTGGGAGTATGTATATACAAGGTAAACAGTAGAAGGCAAAATAACGTATATACAAGGTCAATATACAATAATAATAAAGAAATTCAGCAATTAACAGGATAAATTGCTTAAACTAAGAAATTCGGAAACGGATAGAAAAAAGGAACGATACTCAGCTAAATCAAGAAGAAGAAATGATATCCAAGAAACTACTACATGAAATGTTCAAAAGACCTTATAATAACTTGATTTATTTTTTTTTTATACACTGATAGTCGACATACTATAATTACATCTTATCTTATGCATGTAAATATGCGTGTCATAAAATCATACACACTCGACCATGAAAAGGAGAAAACGACGTTAATCTGCACTCGTACATACGTGCACTTAACAAAGTAACCTACGTCGTATATAAAACAATTAATGAATTTAGGCAAATATTGTTTGCATTATTTATTTTTGAAGAAAAGAAAAACTTGTAAAATTTGAAGAACAAATGTAGGTACAACGTCATAGGCTTGGTGTCCGCATGTTAAAGTCAATCTTCCAACACCACACAACTTACCTACTTTAACAATCAAAATAATACATTCTCCTAATTAGAACCAAACCAAGGAATGTCTAAAACCACTATCACATTAGATGTTTGCCTATGTTGTGTACATTCTAGCTACCTTTCCTTTTACCAAACATGCATTGAGAGCTTATTGGACTGACTAATTCGGACGATAGAAATTCATTATGAATAGTGGTGGAGTCAGAATTTTCTGTAAGGGGATTCAAAATTTTAAAACTAGACACACGAACTAATTGAACGGGATTCGATATTTATTAATATATATATAAATTATTTTTACCACATATAAATAATATAATTTTTGACGAAGGGGTTCAGTAAACCCTCTGATATTTATGTGGCTCCGCCACTGATTATGAGATGTTTTAGTAATCCTTATCGGTAAACAAAATTTTCATGAGTCGAATTTTGAGATTTTTAATTAAAAATAAAAAGATCTTGATCATTTTCATCGTATAAAGCAAATTTCATTTCACTCACGCATTAACATTTCTTTGGTGAATTCTAAATCTAATTTATGTGATATCTGACTGAACATGTTTAGCCTTTAATTTCTTAAAATGTGCGATTGTGATACCTTTACTAGTGAAATATATTTTCAAATTTTGTAATTACTTATTAGTATTAAAAATGCATTTATGTTATTCCATCATACTTGAGAGATATATAATTCTAAAAATTAGTTCAAACATAACATTTTTCGAAAAGAACTAAATGCACGTTTTATTGAATTGAAGGTTAAATATGTTGAGTCATATATAATATAAGAATCGTAATTAAAACTTGTCAATAATTAAGAAACCAAAAGTTTTATCATATGCCTATAAAACAAATAACTATCCGATCGCATATTTGAAACTTTTCGTCATGCATTTTTAAAATTTGAACTCGAGAACTATAATTATATAATATATACTGATGATACATTAATTAATTTCATTCATGCACCTAACACTATTATTACTAATATACAAGACACTCAACTGTATTCATTGTAATTAAATGTCATTCAGTCATTGTGAACATCTAATTACATTTTGGTGTAAATATAAATATTGACTACTTAATTTGGTAAAAAGAAAAACTTATCTATTCAAACTTTCGTTTAAAATGTGCTGTAAAATGTTAAATTCCATAAAATTAAATTCATAATAAGAAGATGTATTTGATTTTTCAAAGAGTAATATTAGAGTTTAAAGTTGACATGAGCGGTCCTCTAAAGTCCCTTTACCAGATAACTATACTGTATATAATAACAACAATATATAATAAGAGGCGGAGCTAGAAGCATGAGATATACGAGATGGGACGAATCTTATAATTTTTAGTTATATCGTGTATATGTATTAAAATTTTAAATAGTGTATACGTATTAAAATTTTGCTAGAATATGTACAAATATTAAGTTTTAAATCCAGTCATTAATACTTAAAACTCATGATAAAATTCAGAACCTGCCTTTGATCGATAGTAAGGTTTAGGAAGCATAGATTGTACGTCGATCTTACTCCTACCTTATGAAGATAGAAAAATTGTTTCCAGAAGCCACGGACTCATGAAAGTATCACTATGCCAAAAATAATCTTTAGAGGCAATTAATTAATGGCAATGGTTAATTGTTGTTACTCCATTTGTCCCATTTTATATGACACCATTTAATCTCCTTTTTGGTCCGTCTAAAAAAAATAACGCCATTTTACTTTAATTGAAAACAATTTGAAATTCTTCTTTAATGATTCTCAACCACACAAATATCTAAGAATAATTTTAGACCATAAATTTCAAAAGTCTTTATTCTTTTTAAACATTGTGTCAATTCAGAAAGATATCACATAAAATGCATCAATTAAAGTACTATAAATATATTTTTCAAGGCAATTAGCACTCTTTGTAAACGTCTCTAAAGCTTAATTATAGCGGCATTGGGTCCAATGACAATTACCTAATGATGGTAAATGTTATAATTTTCTTTGTAAGATGCTATTGTCATCAGAAGAACACACAGTTTTATTCAATTCAACAAAGCCAGCCTTAAGTTACATAAGCAAGAAACATTATTGCTTTATGGGGAAGTTATGTGCTTTATCAAAAGTAATCCCCATAAAACTTATCGTCTCTTTATAGAGCTCCGGTCGATCGAGTTAATTCGAATTAGTCTATATAAGTTTTAAAACCTTACGATTACGTTAGATTGATTTATTATTTTAATTGATCAAAATGTAGTCAGTTCAATTCATAATTTCGTTGCTATATACTATACTGGACCAATACATTTTTTTATTTTTAAAATTTAAATTCGAGATTTCTAATTAAGAAATAAACAGTTTCATCCGCTGTAGCGTGTATTTGAAACAACTCGAGTTTACCTAAACACTTGATATGGTGTTACGTGTCAAACTCTTGTCCAAAAGCCAAAGCTGTCAAAGCTGATGTTATAAAATAACTAAACTTATGTAAGATTTGATCAACACCGTTCGTTTTATTTCAATGTAATTAACCAAAAATCTCTGACCGTTGATCTTGAGAAAGTAGGTAGCAGTCCAAATATTTATTTTTAAAACAGGTCACGTGCCACTAGCTGTTTAGGCACGTGATCTCTAACTACCATTCTTTCTTTGGACTTCACATATAAATATATCACAAAAGTTTATACAACGCCCATGCAAAACACCATTATTTATCACTATCACGTACACTACTAAACTACTAGACACCTCCTAAAGGCTAGCATATTATCACCATTTTTTCCGGTGAAAATGGTCACCGTGGAGGAGTATCGTAAGGCGCAACGCGCAGAGGGTCCAGCTACGGTGATGGCCATTGGAACAGCTACGCCTTCTAACTGTGTTTATCAGAGTGCTTATCCTGATTATTATTTTCGTATCACTAAGAGTGAACATAAGACTGAGCTCAAGGAGAAATTTAAGCGCATGTGTAAGATAAATTAAACCCCTTATGTCTTATTGTTTTATTGCATTTTATGTTATGTTGTTACTATTTGTTGGATTATGTCGCAGGATTGATAGAATCTCCTTAAAGAGAGCGAGATATTCATACGTTAGTCTGAATATATTTTTTTTATTTATTCATAGATAATCTATGGTATATGAAGAATATTTCACTGAATATGATTTTCTGGAAACTTTTACTAATTATTTTAAAATTATTAACTTGTTGAATTTTCACCTCAGAAAATAGGATGGCCTATGAATGGTAATGTATGTTGGAGTTGTAGATTAATGGTTGAAACTCTATTAATCTAATTGAGTTTTGATAATTGGAGGTGACTTTACATAATGTTAATCTAATAGTTCACTTTTATTCTCTTCATTTCATCTTAAAATGGTCATGTAGTATTAATTCCTTAAATGGCATCACATGTGAAGTGCTTTTGGTGATGTTGACTATTTCCTATGTTACTTTTTCCTTAATAAGTTGAACACAACACATGTTGACAATTTTAAAAAACATATATTTATCCAAATGGTTGGGAATTTCATATTATATTACAGGTGAAAAATCAATGATCAAGAAGAGATACATGCATTTGACAGAAGAAATATTGAAAGAGAACCCTAATATGTGTGCATATATGGCACCTTCCCTTGATGCTAGGCAAGACATAGTGGTTGTTGAAGTGCCTAAACTTGGGAAAGAGGCAGCCCAAAAAGCCATTAAAGAATGGGGCGAGCCCAAATCCAAGATTACCCATTTGGTCTTTTGCACAACTAGTGGTGTGGACATGCCCGGGTGCGACTACCAACTCGCTAAGCTCCTAGGGCTTCGCCCATCAGTCAAGCGACTGATGATGTACCAACAAGGTTGCTTTGCTGGGGGAACAGTACTCCGGCTAGCCAAGGACTTGGCTGAGAACAACAAGGGCGCCAGAGTCCTCGTTGTTTGCTCTGAGATCACTGCAGTCACCTTCCGTGGGCCTAGTGAATCGCACTTGGATAGCTTGGTCGGCCAAGCCTTATTTGGTGACGGGGCGGCAGCTGTCATTATTGGTTCAGACCCAATTTCAGGAGTTGAAAGGCCTTTATTTGAACTCGTCTCAGCAGCTCAAACCCTACTCCCCGGTAGTGAAGGTGCAATCGATGGACACCTCCGTGAGGTTGGCCTTACATTCCACTTACTCAAAGATGTTCCTGGGATCATCTCGAAAAACATCGACAAGAGCCTTGTGGAAGCATTCCAGCCACTTGGCATTTCTGACTGGAACTCTCTATTCTGGATCGCCCACCCTGGTGGCCCTGCCATTTTGGACCAAGTTGAACTAAAGTTGGGACTCAAGCCTGAAAAACTTAGGGCTACAAGGGAAGTATTGAGTAACTATGGCAATATGTCAAGTGCTTGTGTGTTATTTATTTTGGATGAAATGAGGAAGGCCTCTACAAAACAAGGCTTAGGAACTACTGGTGAAGGTCTTGAATGGGGTGTCCTTTTCGGATTTGGGCCTGGCCTTACTGTTGAAACTGTTGTCCTCCACAGTGTTGCTACTTAACGGGCTGCCCGCATTATATTTTGCTACTTAATTTTATCTTTACAAATAAAGAAATTTGTATACATAAGTAATGGTGTTATTTTTAATCGAAAAAAATATCTTTTAGAAAATATTTTTATCATATCCATCTATTTATGCTTCCTTGATTTGTTGAAATTAGACGATTACCACAATCTTGAAAAAACAAAAGATTTTGTAATTACAAAATATCTTTAAGATTTAGCAATATGAGATTTTAAATAAATATATTTGATTAAAAAAGCTATCGTTCTATACAATTAAGAGCATTTATTAATGTTGCAAACGTAAAAGATCACCATTTAACCGTAGTCTTAAAAGAAAAGAATTAAATTTTTTTAGAAAAACTCCGTAATTTGTGGAAACACGATGTGCATGTTTCATAATTAATATAATGGCGTTGCAATATTTAAATTCTTCTTTATTTTATATAACATATATCTTTTTTTAATTTTTGTGTTATGTTAACCAAAACGGAAATTAGCAATAATGGAATAAAATCAAAATTTACCAAAATAATACTACAATCACCCCAAAACCAAAATAAGCAATAATGAACCAAAATCAAAATTTACCAAAAAATACTACTATTAGCCAAAAATACAAACTAGCAATAATGGATCAAAATCAAAATATACTAAAAAAATACTAATTATATTAACCAAAAATCGAAATTGACAATAATAAACCAAACCACCAAAAATACTACTTTTTTGGACAAACATATCCCTAAAAAAATGCATAAAGTATATCTCGTGTTAATCAAATTCGAAATAAAAAAGAATTTTATTTTATTTGGATTCTTGATGATTGAGAATCCTAATTCATAACTCCAACAACTTCCTCACATTCCCAAAATATATAAAATAAATATTCCAAGGGACGGTTAAATTTTTTAATATATATATATAATGCTCATTAGTTCTAGGGTTTATTTTTACACCATTTTATTAAGGTTTTTTTTTTCCCCTCTAAAATTTGTTAGAAACAATGGTTCTAAAACCAACAAAGACAGAAAAAAAGGTTGCATATGACCAAAAATTATGCAAATATCTCGATCAATATAGTCAAATATTGATCGTAAATGCCGATAATGTTGGCTCGACTCAAATGCAACAAATCCGTAAAAGTTTACGGGGTGACTCAGTTGTTCTTATGGGAAAAAATACTATGATGAAAAGGTCCGTAAGGATCCATGCTGAAAGAACCCGTAACGACGGGCTTCTTAGTCTCATTCCTCTTCTCGTCGTGAGTATTTTCAACTTAATTAATTGAAATAAGCAGAAATTTTTTTTTTTTACTAAATTATTTTAATTTATTAGTAAAAAGTAATATGCTTATTTTTTTTTGTCTAGGGGAATGTTGGTTTGATCTTTACAAAGGGTGATTTGAAGGAGATAAAGGAAGAAGTTGCAAAATACAAGGTACTATTATTGATGGTTTTAGGTATCTACATTAGGTTATACATAATATAAATATTTATATAATAATTTTTATATTGAAAAACTAATTTTATTATTATGTGAATGATTTCGATTCCAAATAGGTGGGAGCTCCTGCACGTGTTGGATTAGTTGCTCCAGTTGATGTGGTTGTTCCTCCGGGAAATACTAGCCTAGATCCTTCTCAAACTTCCTTCTTCCAGGTTCTTTTCTCATATATTATGTAATTTTTTCTAAAAAAAATTAATTATATACATCAATATATAACATTTATTTTCTAAATTATTAATTTATAGTCAGTTTAATCAAGTTTTTTCTTGAAAGTCAATCTTATAGTGAATAAATTCATGTATTTAGTTAAGTTTTTAAGATTTTAAAGATTTTTTTTGAAAGTATCTTTGAGTAATTACAAAAGCTAAAAAGGTACATTTCTTTTCCCTGCCATAAACACATTTTGAAACTTTCATCGAGCACAAATTAGTTTTCTAGTAGTAACACAAATGCTTTTCTCGAATTGATTAGTCAAATTCAGTGTTCTCAAATATTATCTTTTTTTATGGCTCTCTGTTTTCATGATATGCCAATAAGAATGGAGGGTCCTATCTACTTACATGATTGATAAGGGGGGATGGTCAACTTGATACGGAATGAGTACAGTTTAATCTTGTAGTGTATTCGTCTGCAGTGAGTGTAGATCATTTCACCTCGGCTTTATTGAAAAGTAGGAAATGGAAAATACTTTTGAACCAAAAGTACTTTTCCAAAATAAGCAAAATTTAAAAATTTTGTGAAACTCGATAGCTCAAATTATATTATACGAGTTAAAACTTTTAGTAAATGATGAATAAATTAATACCCTCTTTTGACAATACATAGGTACTCAACATTCCCACTAAGATCAACAAAGGAACAGTTGAAATCATAACAGCAGTTGAACTGATCAAGAAAGGTGACAAAGTGGGCTCATCAGAGGCAGCCCTATTATCCAAACTTGGAATAAGGCCCTTTTCATATGGGCTTATTGTTACTTCTGTTTATGATAATGGATCAGTATTCAGCCCACAGGTTTTGGACCTAACAGAAGAAGACCTTGTTGAGAAATTTAGAACAGTAGTTGCAAATATAACCACTTTGTCTTTGGCCATTTCTTACCCTACACTTGCAGCTGCACCACATATGGTCATTAATGGTTACAAGAATGTTTTGGCTGTTGCTGTTGAGACTGAGTATGATTATCCACTAGCTCAACAAGTCAAAGAGTATCTCAAGGTATTTTTTTTTAATGAGTTTCGATTGATTTAAGTTGTATACGTTGACAGTATCGTATGAATAAATTGAATCATGTGGTGGCATGTTAAGTAGTTTCCATGATAAAAATAGAAGTTACTAAGAGTAGTCTCATAAGTGACCTTGTTATGTTTTTTCGCGAGTATTTTAAGTACAACTATAACTTAAAACAAATAAATATGATAGGTTTATTGTAATAATACAATTTTGTTTTGTGTTTTTTATTCTTTAGTGTTTTAGTATTGGAAATAATTTTTCACTTTTTAAATATAAGTAGGGGTGGAAAAATTAAATTCAATCCGTTTGATACGTTTAAATTTGGACGGGTTAATAACTCAACTATTTATTAGTTCAATTCATTTCAAGCCAACTCATTTCAAACTTATTTATATTTGGGTTGATATGTAATCTGAATTGACTTGAGAGTATGTTGTCAAGTAATTTTTACTTTTTTTAATTTGATATGTTTTATATAAGCTATAATAAAGAAAGATACATTTTTATTAAATTAAGATATTATTAAAAAATAAATAAAATAGTAGAACTTGTTATAAATTGAGTCGGGTTGGGTCTTATCCCGCTCTATAACTCATTAGTCAATCTGTTTTGACCCAAACAAAGTTGAGTTAGGTTGGATCTTGACCCGTTTATTGTCTTGACCTATTATAACCCCTCCAAATTTGATCCGACATGTCTGATTACCACCTGAACTCTACTTGTGGAATTTCCTTTGATATGTTGTAGTTGTTGTAATCTTGTTCTTTTTTATTATTCATATATAAATAGATTATTATATTTACTCTCTTTAATCTTGTCTTCTTACATAATTATAGTACTTTTTCATTCTATTTGTTTTCAATTTACCATCTATATATTTGCATTAGAGATTTAGAATTTCTCCATATTATGGCACTTTAATCCTTTACCATTTTTATCATTTTTACTAATTAGTCCTTAAATTCCATGTTATTTTGTTGTGAATATTATATGATTATTTTTTCTCTTTTTCTTTTTAGTATTTGTTTTATTAATGCTGATTTTTTTTTTCTTAAATAATTTTAGGATCCTAGCAAGTTTATAGTTGCAACTACATCAATTGGTGAGTCAAGTGCAACTTCTCAAGGTGTTGTTGAGACTAATGAAGATAACAAGAAAGAAGAAGAAGAAGCTGAATCTGAAGAAGATGATGCTATGTTTAGTCTTTTTGATGACTAAATTAATTAATTAATTTTTTTTATAGTTTTTATGTTATGGTTTTTATTACTTGTTACATTATATGACACCGTAACAATCAGAAAATTAATTTGAGTATCGAAACTTAAAATATTAATCAAAGTCTACCCAAACTTAAATTTAGGTTTGCATTAATTCTTATCTAGTTGTAAAATACTTGAATTGTGCTAAATTTTGATTAGTTAAAATGATATAAACATGTTTAAAAGTTACTTCAATCAAGATTGTCTGAGTACAAATCGCAAGCTATAAGCCTATCAAAACAAGTTTGCCTAACTTAAGTGACATACTTTTGTATGCTAATCATTTTAAATATTTATTGCGAGCTGTAATTAATTCAAACTATGACTATTTTAGCTAAATAACTAGTGTATGTTTGCTTATTCTCATAAATTTTCCTACTTCTGGATATGGTGAACCTAATTAACTAATAATTAGACAAAATCTAGTAGATTGGATCATAAAATGACTATTTCACTTAATTATTTGTATTTAATATAAAAGATAGTAACCCTAGTTTCACAGGCTTAAAACTTTCACTAAGACTTTCGTGGGGCACCAATCGATTTTTTCATGATCTTACAAATAGTTGCAAGCTTGTGTGGTTCAAAAGCCTTCTTGTCACAGCCCGACCCCGGGGCCGTGACTAGTGCCGATTAGGCACCATTACCGACATAATGCACATATTAACACTAATAATTCTACAGAAATTTTGCCAGAGTTTCCTCTGTAAAATGGACTAACC
>JAPFFP010000113.1:22595710-22614366 GCA_026153255.1 Solanum medicagineum
AGAGAAGTTTAATGTCTGCTACCCTTGGAAAACCCTAAGGATGCCAATTCGGCGGGTTGAATCAAATTTGAACGGGTGCATGGGGGCAACAGGACGGGAGTGCGAATAAAGATGAGATGTATTGGAATAGAATAGGAAAGTATAGTAATTATTTATGATTGTATGTTCAATGATATAAGTTATACACATAATAATTTATTTAATTTGTATATATTTTGAAGCGATACATATAAAATACGTACACTAAACTCGTTTTATTTTCATAGATAGAAATATTTTTTAAATTTTTTTGGCTCATAACGTTAGATGCATCTCAGGGACAATATTGGAAGTTCGATTTATTAAAGGACAGACCACACTAGCATCTTCCTATAAATAGGTGATACATTATTTTCAATTTATTAATGGACAAACCACACTAGCATCTTCCTATAAATAGGTGATACATTATTTAGACTTTATCAAGCAAAAAGAGACATCACACATAAAGATAATCAAGGGAGCATTATTAAAAAAGCAAAAATGAAGGTTGTTGAAGTTCTTCACATGAATGGAGGAAATGGAGACATTAGCTATGCAAATAATTCTTTGGTTCAGGTAATAAAAATAGAAAAAATTATTCATTTGCATGAAAATACCTACTAAATGTAGATGAAATATAAATTAAAACTCGCATATAATTGTCTTTTAAGTGAGTTGAGGATATCATCAGGGCAGAGCTACACTATCTTGAGGGGATTCGAATGAACCTCCTTCGATGAAAAAATTATACTTTTTATACATGGTTAAAATAATTTTTATGTATATACAATAGATGTCGGACCGCCTTCACTAATTCGTGTATCAACTTATGCAAATTGTGAACCCCCTTGCTTTAAATCCTGACATCACCACTAGATATCATGATCACTATAAGAAACTTATAATATTGCTTGTTATGAGCTTGTACTTGTATTTTATCTTGTTTGAATCATACAACAATGTTATCACACTCATGGACGGATTTTCTTGAACTGAATAGAGATATACACAAAGTTTTTAAGTTTGTACATATGTCAGATCCTCAAAAAGATATGTAACTTTTGGAGAACCAGACACATGATAATATTTTTTAAAAAATACGAACATATAGTATAAAGAAAAAACTATTCATGAATTTTAATATGTAGTTTTCTTACAATATTTTGAAATTAATTTTCTAATATTTGTTCTTTTATGGGCAGAGAAAGGTGATTCTCATGACAAAGCCAATAACAGATGAAGCCATAAGTGATCTCTACTGCAACCTCATCCCAAAAACCATATGCATGGCTGATTTAGGTTGTTCTTCTGGAGCGAACACTTTTCTAGTGGTGTCAGATTTTGTTAAAATCATCGAAAAGGAACGAAAAAATCATGGAGTTCAATCGCCAGAGTTTCATTTTAACTTCAACGATCTCCCTGGCAATGATTTTAACACGATTTTTCGATCATTGGGAGAATTTGAACAAAATTTGAGAAGCCAAATTGGTGAAGAACTTGGTCCATGTTTTTTCAGTGGTGTGCCTGGTTCATTCTATACCAGACTTTTTCCTTCGAAGAGTTTGCATTTTGTTCACTCTTCTTATAGTCTCATGTGGCTATCTCAAGTAAGTTGATTTTATACTAATTAATTAAGTTATAATACAAATTAAATAATTATATTGTATAACTTATACTAATTTATCTTTTTTTGATTTTATCTATATGTTAGGTTCCTAGTTTCCTTGAAAAGAACAAGGGGAATATTTACATGTCAAGTACAAGTCCACCAAGTATTATAAAAGCATACTACAAGCAATTTGAAAAAGATTTTTCAAATTTTTTGAAATATCGTTCAGAGGAATTGATGAAAGGTGGAAAAATGGTATTAACATTTTTAGGAAGAGAAAGTGAAGATCCATCTAGCAAAGAATGTTGTTATATTTGGGAGCTTTTATCCATGGCCCTTAATGAATTGGTTTTAGAGGTAAAGTAATACTTTTTGGATGTATATAATCGACTGAATCTATCATGCCTTTTCGAGCCTTAAAGGTAGCAAAGAATAATAATAGGATTCGCCCTTTTGACGAGAGATATGAACAAGAAGCTTCGATAAAATTAGTGTTTTCTGAATTATATGAAGCCAGTAAGCAAACTACTGATAATATAAAAATTCTTTTATGAATTAATGCAGGGATTGATAGAAGAAGATAAAGTGGATTCATTTAACATTCCTCAATATACACCATCACCAGGAGAGGTGAAGTTTATAGTTGAAAAGGAAAGTTCATTCATTATTAATAGATTGGAAACTACAAGAGTCCATTGGAATAATGCTTCTAATAATAATGAAAATATCAATAATGGTGGTTACAATGTGGCAAGGTGCATGAGAGCTGTGGCTGAGCCTTTGCTTGTGAGCCAATTTGATCCCAAATTGATGGATTTAGTGTTTGAAAAATACGAAGAGATTGTTTCCAAGTGCATGGCTAAGGAGAAAACCGAGTTTATAAATGTCACTGTCTCATTGACCAAGAAAAAATAAGAGCACTTAATTCATGAAGTTTAAATTTTAGATTCGTCGTAATTTGATGCATGACAATTTTAGTCATTGTATTGTGGACTAAGGGGTCCTTTTAGATGTGTTTCTCTAATAAATTCTGTACTTAAGGGAATATCTAGTGTCTTTGTTATTCATCAATAGAAATGGTGATTGTGATCTTTATGCAAATAGCTTGTCAGATTCACTTACTGTTTTTAATCGATTTACATGAATTGTACGTTAAATATAGAAATAATATATCTGATGACTATTTTAGTTCAAGCGATTAATTGGGATGCATCTTTTTTTTTTTCAAATTATATTACTATGAGAAACGTGGCTAATTTATCTTACTTCACGTTCAAAAAAGTTGTCAATTGTTAATTCACTAAACTTACATAAATTAAAACTTTTAAGCGAGTTAAGAATGTAAGAAATTTATTTGAATCATCTGATACGAAAATTTACACGATATATATAAAATAAAATTTATTTATGTATATATTGAATATGTTATGTTGCCTCCCCTTCAAAATTTTTTTAATTCTATCCGTTATATACGATCGGAATGAAATGTCAAAAAACACAATATATATATATCACCAACAGAATATTCTGTCTGATCAACAATAATTAAGTATAAGTATTCATTTTATACCTTTGTTTGGGGAAACATTTTTAACCTAGAAAAATACAAGAACATCAAATGTTGACTTTCAAGTAAATTGATTTGCACCCATATATAAAAGATTGACCAAAATATATAGAAGAAAAAAAAGACCACAGTAGTGATTTTATTTTATTAATAATTAATCATGCAGTGTGATAGTGAGATCTTTTTACAACTTTAATTTTATATATAATGATTGAGTAATTACTAATCATATAGTTATAATATATTTGTACGTATATTTCTTTTATTTAATAACCATATTTAACTAATTATTGTTTTGAGAAATTTTCGCATATAGTCACTAAAAAATACTTTAATTATACTCTATAGCTATAGTTTGAGTGATTACATTTATTAACTATAGTTATAGCAGCATTTGTATACTTCGCATAATATTTGTATAATTTGTTATACAATTCACAGTTTTTATATAGCGTTTGTATATTTCACTATACAATTCATGAACAGTGTTTGTATAATTCGCTATACAATTTATGGTAATTGTATATTTGGTTATATAACTTGATTTGCACACAACTTTTGCATAATTGAACATAACATTTGTATAAATCTCGCGAATTATACAAAACTTAAACTGTAATTAAAATTAAATATTTGTCGCAAGCAGAACTTAATTCAAACTATAACTACATTAACTAATTAACTAATATATATTTATTTATCACCTCAATTTTTCTTTAGTATCTTCACAACTATTTATAATAATATAATAATAATAATAACAAGTTGATATAATTTAATGTAAAATTGTGTCCCACCATTGATGGGAATTGATACGCCAAAAGGTGCAATAGAATTGGCTAGTTTTGTCATAAGGCCTGCCATATTTCTCTCTTAGGCCAATCGAGGAATGGAACAAAAAAAATTATTTTTTGTCCTTTTCCAACAAGAGAATTTTTTTTTTTTTTTTTTACTTTTTCCTATTTAATTAGAGATTTTTAGCATGATACATGTTAGGAAAAAGCAAAATTGGAAACATGTCACATGACATGATCAATAGTAAAATGGGGTCGTTTAATTTGCGGATTAAATTATTTTGAGTTTTTAGTTTTTGGTATTATAATTTTTTAATTAATTTATTTTATTTGAAAGGTTGGATAAAATAATTTTAAATTTAATGAAATGAGATATAATATTCAGAATTAAATTTGAAATAAAATTTATTATATTATTTGATTAATCGTATAAACTAAATTTGATTATCATGTTAACCAAACATAATATAAATTTTATCCCAAACTTAATCTTAGAATATCTCATCTTACACATTACAAATAGTTTCAAATATATACAATAAAGTTTACAACAAATATAATCATATTTTATCTGCATAAGTAATAGCCAAAAGTTATTGAAACTATAAAATGATTGCATGTCAAAAATCATGTTAGAAAATATACGCTAACTATACAATATAACATACATATACATGAGATATATTGATTATACATTATACTCAAAAAAATTAAATTATAACTCAATCTCATATTTGCTTTAGCTAAATCAGTGTTGTCTTATTTTCGATTCTGTTTCTCCTTTTCATTAATGGTGTGAGGAAAGAAACCATTAATTATATCATTATTTTAATATTAATTATTTTTTTACTAAGTTCTTCTCTACTTAAATATTAAATCGTTGTTCAAATCAAGATTCGAATAATTGAAGTGTAACTAACTAAAATAACTTGCATTGCACTTTTTATTATTAGGGGCGAAGCTACAAGGATCGAAAGGTAGAAGAGAGTTCATCTGAAATTTTATTAAAATTTGATCATTGAAATATTAGTTCAATTCGTTTTTGTGTTATATTGTATTGTAAATTATTCTTGATGAAAAAATATTGTGTCTACAATCCATCGATGCTTATTATTAGACAAATATTTTGTATTCACGTCAAATTATTACACTTAAAAATATGTACTTAAAATTTAAAACTTGTTTTGAAAGGCACCGTTAATTATAATTTTCCATCCTACAAGTCCTTAAAGTATTTTTAAAGAAAATAATAATTTTCATTCACAAGTCTTAAATTTTCTTCAAATAAAATTCATGTTAGTTGAGTACTTTAATTTCCAAACATTTTCTTTAACTAATTATCATCCAACTTACTGCCTATAAGTAATCAATGTCGAAAATTTTCCTTCACCACCACTGTTTTAATTGATTTCTTTCGTTCAATATTCGATATTTACATTAAAATTTGATTATATTTAAAATCGTACATTGCGGGACTTATTTCTTCTGACGACGATTATATTATTCCAACAATCCTGTTGGTTCCTCCCCCAAGTTGGTTCAATATGTTATTGTAGCAGAAGCAGTATGGTCTGTAATCCACTTTTTCCTTTTATAGTGCTATAATTCGTCACATATTCAAAATTAACAATAATATTAATACGACTATAGTTCAACAATATTATTACGAGAGAAGTATTGAAAATATTTTTAAATTTGATATAAATTATTAATTTCATTTTCAATTTATTGACAGTTTTAAAAATATTGAATTATTCGATCATGCAATACTTATTGAATACAAAGAAGAAAATGCATTTTGACTGCATCGTAGTTCTCAATCATTTCGTGGCACCAGACGTGGCTGAACCATCTACGATTGAGGGAGCTAACGCATAGGCCTGAAAGAAACTTAGATAAAAAAAATATGTTTTTGCATCGCTTTTTTTTAGAAAGCTCGAATAACGAAAAAAAGTGTTTGGCCGAACCCACATTATTCACCAAGCGATGGCGCTGCTCCACCAAGAAGAGAGAACAAATGCTGACCTATTATGTCATCTTTTTTTTTTAGAGACGTTATCTCTCTTATTGCAATCTTTCTGGGGCATTTCTCCGTACTTGACCAACTAAATCAAATTATACACTCGATCTATAACAAGTAGTAAAAATATTCCTTAATTTGATAAAAATTTAGACATGTATTTTACTCATGTGATACAATCAGAGATATATTTAAATTCAACTAACCAAGTAAAAAAATATCTTCAACCCTATCGATAATTCGAAAATAAAATTAATAATACTACTCTGCAATTATTGCAAGTTCCAAAAGAGATATGACGCATCATCTTTGTAATTCTATTGTCCTTTCTTTTTAAGTTACTTTTTATTATTTAATTGTAAAGATAATAATAATATATTGTGATGAATAGGTCTAGAAAGAACTGAAATGACTCCACCAACTTGAAATGCGCACCAAATAACCATACCCAAAAAGAATATCTCTATCTGTAATATCTGAAGCATTGATAATATAATATATGAGTCGAATAAATACGACTTGAAACAGACTTTTAAATTTATCAATATCGTAAAAGAATGATCTTAAGATTAATTTAATTTCAAAAGTTAACTTAATTATGATACGAGAAATATTCATAAAGAGACTTGCAATATATATCTATTCCCTTTTAATTTGACGTAGGACTCGTCGTGCAATAAGGAGATGGAAATGTGTAAATAATAGCATAGTACATTATTTGTGACGAAGAAAATAGACGAAACTATCTTATTAGACATACTTCACTATCATATATTTGTTTAAAGCCAAATACGAACACCTCTCGAGCAAAACCACAACAACAACAACAACATACCCTAGTGCCTCAAAAGGCTCCCGCTCATTGCGGGGTGAGGGGAGGTCGGATGTACGCAGTCTAACCCCTATGTTTAGAAACATAAAGCAGCTGTTTCCAAATGACCCATGAGGAGCATCGAAAGTTGCATTGACTAACTGCTACTTCACAGATGAAAAAAAACGCAGATAGTTTAAAGAGTCATTTTGCTTTATTCCATCATACTCCAAGGCCAAAAAATAGTCAATCTTTTGACTCTATCCGAGATTGATGGAAAAACGAACACCTTTCGAGCAAGATGTGGATTCTAATATGCAAGGACTCTATCGCGTAATTGAGTTTTGTCATATTTATTTGGCCTTCTATCATGTGTCTTAATATTATCATATATATTTGTTAAGTTATTATATGTATCTGACTAATTTTTTCTTTCTTCTGTTACATGAATCCAATTTTTATTTCATCCGGGAAAAGCCATCTTTTTCTCAACAATGTCTTTGTCATTTGATCCAATAGCGTTCCGTTAGATAGGAACAGATTTGATAAATACTGTTATGAATCTAGTTTACATGTATCTGAGTTTTAAGTTAATGAATGCATGAGAATAGTTTTAAGTTAAGAATTCAGAGCTCGAATTCAATTACAAAATTTAAATTACTAAAAAGAAGAGTTTTAATTATTATATTTCTCCCAAAAGAAAAAAAAAAGAATTTCAAGATTTTTAAAACTTCCTTAGAAAATTGTTGCACTATAAATTCTCAAAAGTTGTTAAAAGAGTGAGTTAATCTACTAATTGAGCAATTCTATTATGCTACACAAATAAACACATATTTATAATGTATCTAATTATTGACGTATTTCGAATACATTTATCTGAAAAAAAAGATATGCATATCTTAAATGATGAGATAATTATATACAGACCACAGATAGTTATACATATGTTTTACATAATTGTAAATTTATATTTGTGCTTTTTAAAATTTAATCAGTTAAATGAATGAATAACTATATAGATTCTTTATTCTAAACCATGGCTTTCAAACACTAGCCAACTTCATACCCGTATCTTTCAAATTTGATTCTTATAGAACTAAGTTTTAATGTCTTTTGTATATGTGGCTATTTTCTAAATAAAGGTTCTTGGGCCTTTTACACCCAGTTAAAAAGGTAATACCTAGTTGGGCTGGAAATGCTATATTATTTTGGGCCAAGGGTCCATACTTGGGCCTATCATATGAAAAGACGAGATGATGAAGTATGCTATTTACTAAAAAGAAAAGGGATCATATTTGCTTTTATACTCTCACATGTCACAAATAAGTTATACTACACAAGCAAATATATAATTGTAGGTTGAATTAATTACGGTTCGCGACAAACATCTGATTGTAATTACAGTTTGGGTTTTGTATAGTTAGCTCGATTATACAAACGTTGTGCACGATTATATAAAAGCTGTGCACGAATCAAATTGTATACCAAAATATACAAAAATTGTGTGAATTGTATAGCGAATTATACAAACGTTATACATAAATTTTATAGCTAAATATACAAATGCTATACAAAAATTGTGAATTGTATAGCGAATTATACAAATGTATACAAATGCTGCAAGAATTATACAAATGCTACTATAACTATAGTTACGAAATGTGATCACTCAATCGATAGCTATAAATCATAATTAGTTTTTATATGTTTGTCATTTATGAAATTACGTTATACTTTTTAAGTATATTTGTACTTTTAATCCAGCTTTTGGATCATTTGTGTCCTTATACTCTCAAAAAAAGTACATTTACCCGTAATATGTTAAGTCTCCATACTCGCGCACTACCTTAATTTTCAAATATGACATTTACGTGACATTTTTTTTTCAATTAAATCTACTAATTCATTTGAACTCTTTTAACTCGCCCATCTAATCTATAAAAAAATTTAAAATCTAAAGCCTTCATTGTTCATTCGCGATTGACATAGTTTTACCATTCAAATTTTGTCCAAATTAAAACTCAACTTCTGTTATTATTACGATAAAATGGAGTATATAGTTGTTCCAATAATTTTATTCTCATAAAATCATGTAGAATTATACATGCTATTCATGATATCCCGTTTAAACTAATTCTATTTTTCTCTCCCATAATAATCTTTACCTTCATAAAATTTAACACATTTTATAGTACTTTTCAAAGAATTATTTTTTCAAAAAAAATTTATGCGGTGTTCCGAGCCTGCAGTAGAACTATAAAAGTTAGGTTTTGGACTTAACTCTTATTTCAAAAGTCAGTTCAAAGGGAGGAGAGCATTGCCCAAACCTTATAAGGAGACAATTGGATTCGAATCGCGTACTGAAAAACTCATTTCACATGACACTCCCAACAAAATTTTCTCCATAGTCAGGATTTAAACTCGAAACCTTGAATAAATATATGCATCATAATTCACGTTGATCTCTTCTGAGAATTACACAACTCCATGCTCTTTTCTCTTACCAATTAAGTTTTGGGTCTAACTCTTATTTCAAAAGTTAGCTCAAAAGGATAGAGAATTGCACAAACCTTATAAGGAGTCAACTGAATCTGAATCGCGTACTGGAGAGCTCATTTCAGGTTGACTCCCAATAAAATTTTCTCCATACTCAAAATTTAAATTCGAGATTTCTCATTAACAATAAAATAATTTTATAATTACACCACAACTCATGTCGATCAACTCCATGATCTTTTCTCTTACCAATACCAATACAATACTGTATCATTCCCTCTATTATTGTATGCTTAATAATCCAAACAATAACATGTCTAATCACATGTATCTTTTCCATAAAACATTAAACTAATCTTACTATAATGTCTTTACGTATATTATTTTAAAATTGTTTTGTCTGTTTGTGTACTAATAAGTTGATGATGCATAAGCCGTGTTGTCGTTTTTTGTTTACATTTATTACTAATTATATAATTTAGTTTAAACTTTAGTTGGAGACTTTTCAGACCATTATGTCGGCAAAAAAGGGTGATTAATTAGTTTGACTAAACAAAATAATGACCATCATGTGATATCATCATTAATTAATCCCTTTTGTGTGATGGGATATTAGCACTTCTAATCCTTTCAAAAATGTAGATAAAATTCTGGTTTTGATTTTTATGATATTTTATTAAGTATATTTAGTATCAATAAATTCTCAATTTTGTTCTTTTCATACTTTATATTGTAAGTAAAAATATATAATCATTAAATAATTTATATTTTGATCTTTACGACTGATAAAGAATTTATTATTATTTTAATTAGAGAATGATACTCATATTTTCTCCTCTTCTTATTTTGATTACTATTGCTATTAAAATATTTTCGTGGATAATTTGACTGATCAATTCATGGATAAAAAAATTATCCACATAACAAGCTTCTTAATTTGATCAGATTTATCACGTTTTCATGATATCACTATCAAAATTCAATTCAACATCATTCGATAAAAATTAATCCTTAAAAAGCGTATTTTTTTTAGGGTGGTAAAACAAAATAGAATTTTTTTTCGAAAAGTCTTTGCCCTCGTATTCATTGGGCTACTATAGAAAATCAACTAATTATATCTAAAGTTTTTATTCTTTAAATGCTATATTATTCAATTATCGATGTATTATATTAAAATTTGCACTTCAAAGTAATATAATTCAAAAGATGGTTTAAAAAATTATATGTCTTTTAAAACATACATATATATGTTAATATATTGAAGTTTAAGAGGAGACAATTTAAAATACCGTATTCAATATTTAATATTTTATTTGAACACGTTAATCATGTTCAATCATTTAAAATTTTTGCGAACTCTCAATATAAAAATCAAAATCAGAATTTGTTAATAATTGAAGATCAAAAGGTGAAATAAACATTAACTTGTTACCTTCTTTGACATTTTTTGGTACAAAATCATTGTTTTCGTTTACAAAGTAATTAAAATAATTAATTAGTTATTAAAGAACAGAGATTAGTTAGCTGTTTACATCGTTGTCATTAATAACAAGGTCAACTTGCAACAATGTGTTGCTTGAGGCTTTACTTGATATTTTTTTAAAAAATTGTTCTATTTGATATAAAAAAAATTAAATACAGTAAAAATAGACAAGACATATGATTAAGTTATTTGAAAATACGTCAAGGTTTAAAAGGATAGTAGTTAAACATCTACGAAAGCAGATATAATTCAATTCAAAGAAATAAAATTCAACACATAACACAATAATTAAAGACCATCTATTTCGAAGACAATGTCAAATGTTTAAATGTCGTTTTAATTATTCATTCAATGTAAACTAAGAGGGAATAATTTTTGAATTAGGATTCACTCAAGTTTGATAATAAATATGATATGTCCGTCTTTATCTTCATATACATTGTTATATATCAATGTTTATTACTTAATTATAATATAATATATTAAAATAGTTTTTTTTTATGTAAATATATCAAATAATTAAAGATTTATTATATTACTCTACCCCATTGGCCTATTTGTAGTCACTATCTTTCCTTCATAATTGAATTCTTTGCCTCCCCATGTAGTCGTGGATCAACTCCTCTTCACTTATTCAATCTACCAACCATATCTTCCAAAATATATATATATATTAAGTTCTTTAATTAATGAAATATTTTATAAAATGATGATACTATCCTTATGATGAAATATATATGTATGACGTAGTTGTAAAAGTTTAACTTCTTCTTATTTGATAAGATAATAATAGACTATATTAAGCGAAAGTGCAAGAAATTGAGGTGGAATAAGAGAAAAGCGATAACGTTTTTGCCTAACAAAGTTGGACGAACACGTGTTTAGCTATGAATAAGTTCAAAGTGAAATGATGATATTATTTTTGTGATGAAACAAACACGTCGATTGAGTCATACTTACTAAGTCTCCACTATTTTTTTTTAATATAATAAGAGACTATGTGCCACTCATTTACAATTTGCTCTACTTCAATACACTATACAACAGATGTGATCCGGTGAGAATAGTACATACAAAATTTAGTTTTATTTTGTGACGATAAGAACGACATTTTTTATAGATCTTGAACTCATAAAAAAATAATTAAAAAAAGAAGAAAATATTATCTTATTAGAATTTTCTCGTATATAAATAGGAGAAATTTTGAGGGGTGAAATAGGCAGGAGACGTCGACATGTCTGCTTCAATTGCCTATTTAAGTAGATATCTATTGATAAATGTGTCTATTTCAGCTGTTTAACTATTATATAAAAGGGAGGTTGGCCAAAATAGCAACTTGATTTATAATTTTCCTAACTAGATTTATTTTTATTAAATTAATTTAATTTCTCCAAAAGAATTTGAATCATCTGCAAGCCTATTAGACCTATCCTACTCCTAACCACTCTTCTTGAGCCCTCAATCCAAGCATGGACATCTCTATTCAAAAAATATATTAATATAATATTTCTATCATATTTATGCCACATTTTTTAAAATTTGTTTCTAATTAAGAATATGTCTTTGTATCTAACATAAATTTAATTTCTAAAATTTTGTTTTCTTTTAGTAAAATGATTAAGAGCCAAAAATAGAAGAAAAGGGTTGAATTTTTCTAATATTATACATATAGTTTTTTTTTAAAAAAATATGTATACATATGCATGTTAATTATTTTAAAATTTTCTTCAAGTGTTTATTTTTTTAATCTTAAATATCTTTACTATAAATTTTGACCTCATTATCATTTAGAGTCACAAAACTATTTATATTTTTATATATTAACCTTTTTTCATCTAATTAAATATTATGTATTTTCTTTTTGAAATTGCCTTGGACTTGCTTTCTTTTGAGTTGAGGTCTATTGAAAATAATTTTTATAAGATTTGTGTGTATGTTATTCTTTTTATAATATATTTATAAAATTACATTACATATATTATCGATGATATATTTTAACATAAATGTCATTTAATAAAAAATTTGAAATTGGAAAGCAATGTTCCCTCTTTTCAGGCTCACATGCAGCACTTTCCCTTTTTGAGGCTCTCCACCCCACCCCCTTCACAAAAAGGGGTACCCCTAATTTTGCCCTTTTTTTGATTTCTGTCACTCCAAAATTTTTCCCCATTTTAACAATTTCCTTTTCACTCTAGAGGTAATTTCAAAGGGGAAAAAAAAGGGTCTTTTTTAATTCTTCCTTTCTTGTTTTCCATTTTTCTGTCAAGAGTGTGTGGCTTTATTCCATTTTTATGTGAGACAATTTGTGTTCCCCCTTTGCTTGACTAGTGGGGTTTCTATACTTTTAAACATTTTTTTGAGTATTTTTCTTCCCTTTTGATTCTTGACTCAGTTTTGGGTTTTGCTTTTTCAAGATTCTCCCAAAAATTACACATAATTTCTTTATAAAATTCTTCATAAAGAATAAAAAAGGGTTCCCTTTTTGTTTCAAGATTCTTGCACCACCCCACATGCATGTTTTTGGGGTTTGTCTGATCTGGATCAGATCACCAAGATCTCTCATTTTTTATTTGAAGGTGTTATTTGGTGGGTTCAGGAGCTAAGGGGGTGTGCCTTTTTGGGTTAACCAATTTTGGGTCTTTTTCTGTGCTGGTACAAGAACAATAAGGTGTGATTTCTTGACTTTTTACTCTTTGGGGCCCCTTAAAGATTCTATATTTATGTTGTTTGTGGTAAAAAATTGTACTTTTTTGAGTTTTGTATTGTTTCTTGGTTTTAATTGGTGTTAACTTGATGTGGGTAGGAATGATTTTGGGGAAAGGCTTTGTGTGAGTTATTGTCTTGTTTTCTGTAAAGGGTGTTGGGAGAAATTGGTACATGTTGTGGTTTAAGCGGAAAAAAATGATTCTTTTAGGGCATTCTGTTTAGTTGCTGTCTCTATACTGTTGATTATGGGTGGAGAAAATTGTTGCTTTACTGCTTTGCTTGTGATTGATTCCAGGCTTTTGATGATTGAGTTGGGTTTGGCAGTGTAGTTGTAGTGTAGGGTGTGGCTTTTGAATACTACTACTGAGGCATGGCTGGTATTGATGTTTCGAAATATGGGCATAGCCCCGTGCATAAAGCTATAGTCTTGAAAGATTATGCCTCTCTGAGGAAGATAATTGCTGCACTGCCTCGGCTTTGTGATCCTGCTGAGATACATACTGAAGCGGCATCGCTGGCTGAGGAATCTAAGGCTGATGCTATTTCTGCAGTGATTGATCGACGGGATGTCCCTAACCGGGATAGTCCTCTTCATTTGGCTGTTAAACTTGGTGATGAGACTGCAACCGAGATGCTTATGCTTGCTGGTGCAGATTGGAGCTTGCAGAATGAACATGGATGGAGTGCCCTACAGGAGGCAATATGTAATAGGGAAGAAAGGATTGCAAAGATTATAGTTAGGCACTACCAACCTTTGGCTTGGGCAAAATGGTGTAGAAGGTTACCCCGGTTGATTGGTACAATGAAGAGGATGAGGGATTTTTATATGGAAATAACATTCCACTTTGAGAGCTCTGTTATACCTTTCATTTCTAGGATTGCCCCTTCAGATACATATAAGGTTTGGAAGAGGGGTGCAAATTTAAGGGCTGATATGACACTGGCTGGCTTTGATGGCTTTCGAATTCAGCGATCAGATCAGAGCATTCTTTTCCTTGGTGATGGATCTGAGGATGGTAAAGTCGCTCCTGGATCACTTTGCATGATCTCACATAAAGAAAAGGAAATTATGAATGCTTTAGATGGTGCTGGTGCTCCAGCGACTGATGCAGAAGTACAGCAAGAAGTTGCTGCAATGTCTCAAACGAACATATTTAGGCCTGGGATTGATGTCACAGAAGCAGTTCTGTTGCCACAAACGACGTGGAGGCGCCAGGAGAAAACCGAGATGGTAGGTTCTTGGAAATCTAAAGTATATGATATGCATAATGTGGTTGTGAGCATAAAGTCAAGAAGGGTTCCTGGAGCTATGACTGATGATGAATTTTTCAATTCTTGCAATGAAAATGAAACAGAGAGTGAGGAGTTTGATGATATCCTGACAGAGGAAGAAAGAAGGCAGCTTGAGGTTGCTCTCAAGTCGGACTCGTCAGATTTAAGCAATGAGAATGGAGATGGGATCATTGCACATCGCCATAGTTGTTATGAACAAAGGGATATTCCCATTGAGGAGATAAATGGTTGCAGAAATGACGATAATAAGCAGGAAAAGAAGCGATGGTTTAACAGCTGGAGGAAAAGAGATATTAAGCCAGAAGGGGAGAAACGAATTGTCCCACCAAGAAGT
This sequence comes from Solanum medicagineum, assembly GCA_026153255.1. Lineage (NCBI taxonomy): Eukaryota > Viridiplantae > Streptophyta > Magnoliopsida > Solanales > Solanaceae > Solanum > Solanum medicagineum. The sequence continues at coordinate 22,610,845 of JAPFFP010000113.1, forward strand.
TCTGTATGTGTCGAGGAGAAGGTTGGAAATTATCTCGAGGGTTCTCCACCTTTAAATGAAACTAGGCCAGGGAGGCATTCGGTGGATGTCAGGGTGACGAGGGATGAGCTTAGACAAGGAAGAGATGCAAAGGCTTCTACATCTAGCAATGCTGAAAATGGAAATCGGCGCAAAGATGGAAGCCGAGAAAATGAGTATAAGAAAGGACTGAGGCCTGTTCTTTGGCTTTCTCCAGATTTCCCGTTGAGAACCGAAGAGCTCCTTCCTTTGCTTGACATTCTAGCTAACAAAGTTAAAGCTATCCGGCGGTTGAGGGAATTGCTTACAACCAAACTTCCAAAAGGATCCTTCCCAGTTAAGGTATGCATCATGTACTTGCGGTTAAAATTCAATTCCTAGTCCGAAACTCACCTGATTTTGAAATTTTTGTTGGGTTTGAATAATGATATGTTTGTATTCTGGTCCTAGCTGAGACTTATCCATTTCCATGAACAAAAATGTAGAGTTTTAAAAACTTAAATAGTAAATTTTGGTTGTCTTTGTGTTTCACTTTGTATTTTTGATCATGCCCTTGAACTAGAAGTTCTAATTGTAATTATTATTTTTATATGTAGTAAACTGTAAATATCCTCATGTAAGATTCATTTTTGTTGAGAAAATAGGTTATTGAATTTAAGGGAATATTTGAAAATTTTAATTGTGGGAAGAGAATGTCATTGAGTCTGAAGTCTGAATCTTGATAAAACAATTAAATATACTAGACGTTAACCTCCACTGCTGGTGGAAGGGAATGTTACAGGAAGATTGTATTAGGATAAGTTGTAGACAGCATATTTTTAGTAAGGCAACAGTAAAGTTGAGAAACCAGATGGCTCCTAGATGTCTAAAATAATGGGAAAGAGATACTTTCTTCTTTTGCCTAATATCTAATATTATTGAAAGGGTGAATGGTGCTTTACTGTGGTAGTGTTGGAACTCAGCCATCCAATCTTTTAAGAAATATATATGGATGTGCATTTTCATATAGATAGATAGATAGATGTAACAGGAAACTGGATATAAAAGATAGCAGCTGCAAATAAAAATCATCTTTCCATCATAGAGGAAATAATTCATGTAGTTATGGAGATTAGGGTTTGGTTTTAACTAAATGTTGTCCATAGGATAATAGCTACTTGCTTGAAAAAAGGAAAATTTAGACATGATGACCTTTGACCCTTCTGAAATCCCCTTTTGGATTAATTGGCTTAGTTGACTCGGCTCCGAAATAAAGGCTAGAGGTGATATTCTGACTTGCTATAATAAATATGGGTCAAATTAGGCATAAAGTATAATTTTCGAATTGTACGATGATAAATAACTTCACCATTTTCCATGCAAAGTATTAAAAAGATGCAATATTTAGTTGGGCCTTTTAGAGGACAAAAGAGAAGATGTTGGATATATAGCACTTGTGTGAATAGTATGGAGGGAGAATATGATAGTTTTGAAGGGGAAGAGCATGGCTTTTATTCATATGAAGGTTAGCCTCCCATTTGACGTCTTTTGGTGCACCGATATGGTTCCTTTTTGTATAGAAGGTTGGGTGTGTCCACATAGAGTATCATTTCTATGTGTAGAAAAGTTGCAACTTTATTGGTATGAGAATTCACAGGGATGAGGCCTTTTTCTCAAAAAAGGAATGATGAGGCCTTCTCAAGAAAAAGAAATATCATTTTGAAAGATAATTCACAGGTATGACATCGTAAGTCACGAGGTTAGTACCTAGCGACCTTTATACTGCAAAGTGAACTATAGTCACAACGAATGCAACTCAAACCCCTGATACTCATCTAGTATGCTTGAACAAAGTCTAGTGAAATGCAACTATGGGATGTAGTCAGATTACTGCTAGCCTGTATTTGCAATGGAACAGAGATGGTGCAAATGACCAATGTTTCCAAAACCATAATCCCGTAGTGAAACCTAATATAAGAAGAGGTAAGTGTTAAGGGACGGGGGCAGCAATGAAGGAAAAGGAGGAAAGTCCTTGAAGTCCTCCAGATATGCATTTTAGGATCCAGTGGCGTGTCTGTTTCTTTCGAAGGAAAAAAGATTTTCAAATCTCATAATTTACGATCAATTCATTCAACATTTCCTTTTTTAGAGGACAATTTGTCACCCACATTGCCCTTGTTCTAAGTTTCAAAGAGTCCCATTTGTCATCAGTCCATGTTAGTTGATCCTTAAGTTTAGCCGTCCTCATTTGTCAGAAGCTGATTGATCAACTCCCTTGAGCCAACCTGTCAAATCAGCGCTCGACATTTGTTTCTCCTTGGTCTACTTTACATAACCTCTTGAGTTAGCAGTCTGTGTGGGAGGTGGCAAGTACCCTGTGGGATAGTTGAGATGTGCACAAAGCTGCACAGGCACCACTGTCCCCCCCAAAAAAGTTAGTGGTGTATCTGTCCTATCTAGTCAATAGTTCAAACTAGCTGAAATTTCCAGTTAGTGTATTGCCCAACCTGTACTTACATCTTAAACTGTGTGATCAATGCCATTTTTTAAACATGTCGATGCCCAATCAGCGTCATGTTATCACCAATAATCACTTAGTCAGTGCCATAGGTTGACAACATTGTGGTCCGCTGACGACGTATTTGTTTTGGTCAACAACCTGAATCAAACTGACATCATACATGTGCTCAAGTTCAGTGGTGTCTCATTGATTGAAGATAGTACGGTGGTCTAGTCATTCTCATGGCAACGCCAAGTCAAATTTTATTTTCTGTATACTGTTCAGTGACACTATTCGAATGATTGCCCCAAACTTGATCTTCATATTGTGTTGTAACTCGAGGTGTTTTCGCACTTTGAGTTGGAGGCGGTATGTTGAAAATCAAATGACTTCATTAACAATATGCGTAGAATATTTTTGACAATTATGTGATTTATGAAAATGAAACAATATTTATGATACAATGTGTAAAATATTCTTAATGTTAAGTCATAGCAATTATGTATATTCTAATTACGAATCTTTGAGGGACTCTCTTGTATTTTCTTAATAAAAACCTTTTTCCTTCTCGTCATTTCTCTTTTCATGGACATCATCTTGGATATCATTGTCATGCCCAAGATCCGTAATTTTCATCAGCTTTCTGCATTTTCAGCCTCAAAAGTTCACTGAATTTTGATCCTGCATCTTTCGGGTCTCGTGGCTTAAGTATTTGAAACTAAGCCTGTATAATCAGCCTCCTTCCGAACCATTGTAGATCCTGAAGCTTCTGATACACTTACCCTCCTCCTCCCTTTCCGTGAGCATAAAGATTTTGAAACAACAAGACGACGAATTCGACTAGACTCCTACTAAAATCTTACCAGCTTTAGTCCAAAACAGCCGCGCTCTGTCCTGTTCCCCTGTGCTGGTGGTTGTCTGCTGTTAGAAAACTCTCATCAGTCCAACCAACAACAACAACAACATACCCAGTGGAATCCCACAAGTGGGGTCTGGGGAGGGTAAAATGTACGCAGACCTTACCA
>JAPFFP010000113.1:22614466-22629138 GCA_026153255.1 Solanum medicagineum
AATCCCACAAGTGGGGTCTGGGGAGGGTAAAATGTACGCAGACCTTACCACTACCTCATCGAGATAGAGAGGCTGTTTCCGAGAAACCCTCGTCTCAAATATCAAGTCCCATAAGCAGAAAATACTAGATATGGAAAAAAGGGAAAAGTCCAACCAAAATTTTACTTATCTATATCAGTTAGCTGTGCAACCATAGTCCTTAAGTTTGAATACTCTAGTTAGTCATGATTATGTGTTGAAGGATTGGCAAAAAAAGGATTAGAGTGAGAACTTCCAATACAGACCAATTGAATGTAATGTGTAGAAACAGGATTGCAATGCGTATAACTTTAGGCGACAACGCAGGAGTAAACCTTTGTATGTTCATGGTGCGTGCAACCATTAAACCGCAAGTGCGAAATACTCTGGGTACTTGTGATCTAACATTTAGGATTGGATTTTAACTGCTTGACATTACAAATCATTACTGAATCTGAACAGTCATACAAGTGCAACTCAATGTAAGATATGCATAATTGCTGGATGTTTTTAATGGTCAAGCTGTATGAGGCTACTTTAATTGTTAAAGTTCTTTGATATACACATGGCCGAGGATCAATCGAAAATAATCTCTCTATCTCCCAAGGTAGGGTAAGGTCTGCGTATGCCCTATCCTCCCCAGACTCCACTTGTAGGATTACACTAGGTATTTTTTTGTTGTTTTAGATATATACACATGCACAAGAACTTGTAATTGCTGATGTTAATTTATCTATATTGTTAAGTTCCACTTCCCTAAGAAACCATTTCTATGTTTCAGGTTGCAATTCCAGTTGTTCCAACAATTAGAGTATTGGTGACGTTCACTAAGTTTGAAGAATTGCAGCCACTAGATGAGTTTGCAACTCCTCCTTCCAGCCCTACGGGCAGGGAGAGTCCATCAGTGTCGCAGGCCTCAAGTTCATCGTGGTTTCAGTGGATAAAAGGGCCATATCAACGTCCTGGTCCTTCTACAGCCAGTCCAAGTAATAGGATCGAAAACGTTCAAGATCCTTTTGCAGTCCCTCAAGACTATACATGGATATCAGTAGAAGCAAAGAGAAAGAAAATGCAGGAAAAGGAAAAGGCAAAGAAAGGAAAGAGTAGGAAACAGTAGCTGAAAGCACTTTGGTTCACACAAGAACATCTTACATTCTTCATTGACTGATCTTGTTTTAGTATTTTCGAGATCTCGAGTAAATTATTGTGGGTGGTATAAAAGTTGAAAAATCGCGATTCTTCCAAATGCTTGTGATCAATGTGGAACAAATGTTTTTGTTTCAGTTGAATGTTCCCATAGTTGCATGATTTATAATTCTGTTGTCTGTTGCCTTTGACATAGCAGCAATATATGTACACCTTTATCTACCATAACAACTAAGGAACAAGTTATTTTTTGGCACACAAGATTTTAGCAACTATCAACTTCAGTCTTGCATGTCTGAAATTCATACTTGAGCGACCAATCGTGGTTGCATCATTATTTTAATATCTTCTTCTCATTAGTATTCAATAATTTTATTTTATTATTCTATATCTTTTCATAGTATCTATCACATACCCTACAATTTCTTATATGTTTACCATTCAAATTATGAATATATGATATTATGTAACAATAGAGAATAATACAATCTATCCAAACATTGTGTAATGATAGAGAACAATACAATCTATCCAAACATTATATTCATTGAAACAATATAGTGCGATACAATACATTAAGAAACAATACATAACAACTATCCAAACAAAGTGTTAAATTTACCATTCACATTTTAAAATTCAAGATCCAGTTCTTCAAACTTGCTTTAATAGTAAATTCTTCGATAGAGTTCTAACTTCTAAGTTTGTATATAAGAGTTGCTACGCGAAAAAAAAAATCAAACTTTTGCAACAACACCCACTTACTTATTGTCCATATCTACTATTTTTCTCCTTGTGGAGCTGATATATCTGAACGAAGAGTCTTTCGAAAATAGTTTCTCTATCTTTATGAGGTAGTAGTAAGCTATGCGTACACTCTATCATTTCTAGACTCCACTTATGGATTTCACTGAATATTATTGTTATTGTACTGGTAAGCTTTGTGTATACTCTATTTTAGACTCCACTTGTGGAATTTCACCTGTCGTAGTACTTCATAGCTGGCTATGGACAAAGTTTTTGAAAGGTGGCTATGCTTTAAATAGTTCTATGTAAAATAGGCTACATGTGCAAATATTTCTCATTGATCCAACAAAATTGGGCCCAACAGAACTCTTTAAAGTCTCCAAAACAGTGTTAAAAGGAATTGCTTCTTTTCTTCTCCACGTAGCAACATAACAAGCATGAACAGGTACCAATGTTCTTTAATTTTTTTTTTTTTTTGGAGAAATTAAAAAAAATTATTACTTTAATTTTTTTCAATTTGCATTTTAGTCAGTTGAAACATACCCATGTGAATTTTAAGTAACAAGGTGAATTTTTTATTTTTTTAAAATTTTTTAATGAAATTTATGACCGTCAAAATCAAAATTGGTTATGTATGCTTTTAATTCTGTGTGTTCTCTTGAAATTAGTTTAAAAAATCATGTTAATTTACTAAGCTTTTTCAAAAGTTTGAATTTTTGGTAGTATTTTTGATTTGGAAAGCTGAATATGTACATGTATATGTGATTTCATGTTATTGAGTATGCATTTCGTGATTTTTGGGGATTTTTAATGATACCTCTGTCCCAATTTTAGTGTCTGACTTTCCTTTTTAATTTGTGTTTTAAAGAGTGTCTCTTTTATGTAAGTTTTCCAGTTCTAGTGTCTTACATGACAACTGTAAGACCACAAGGTTTAAAGGATTACGCACATCTTTAATTTCTTAAACTCCATGCCTGGTCAAATTGGGATTGAGGGAGGGAGGGAGTGTGTTTGGTATGATATAGAATGATTTAATCATACAAAGTGGTTTTTGGTATTTGGTTTTCAACCACAATGGTGATTAGTGACTTCTTTAGTTTATCCAATCGTGTATTCGGTATGACTGTAGTCATTTTTCATGGAAAATGTTTTATGGTGTTTGGCTGGTGAGCGAAAAAATATTTTCTTAAATAAATGTGTTTAAAGATTAATAGTGATAATGTTAGGAAATTTTATAGTGTCTGGGGGACTTCTTTTTTTTTTTTTTTAGTGTAGACTGATAATAATGTCTAACTGTTGATTGGAGCAAGTGATACAATATTGAAGGTTAAGATAGTTGCAAGGAAAATGACTTCCGTCCATAAGTGAAGGAAGTCAAGTTCTCCCTTTGGTGGAAAATAAGTAATAATTTTTTAATCTATGTTGCTCAGACTCTTCAGAAATGTCGACGGGTGCGTATTGGATCCTCCAAAAATAGTGTAAGTTTGAAGGATCCGACACGGGTGCGGCAACATTTTTGGAGAGTCTGATCAACTTAATTTTTAATAACCATTCACTAGAAAATAGGGATCTAACACTGGAGTAGCCCTCTATTATCAGAGAAAGACAATACAATTGACTGAACACATACATCTATCTTATGATTGTGGTTGCATAATACCTAGAAATTGTGTAGATCTGTTGGAAGAAAAAAATCATGTAGGAATAGGCAGATAGATGGCTTGGATATCCTAGTAATGCTGTTCGTTTTACCACTGAACTTTTGGTTCCTTTTGATGGAAAGCCTGTGTACAGTAGAGAACAGGAGATGGTGCCTGTGGAAAGAGGGCACTGTTGTTTGTATGAGTGTGTAGATTAACTCCAGTCTCATGCGTTATTCTAACTTGTGGTGGTGCATGTGGAAATTTTAACAGATACCGTGTAACATGTGCCGATAGTGAAGTATAAAATATTTTATTAAATCTTTAATTTCCTGACGATTATGTAATCTAATATATTCCTGTATCAGGCTTTCTGTTAGCAGAAGAATTGTGTCGAATATTCATGGATTCAGATCTGTGCAGAGGACTTTATGCAGTAATACAGGTGTTAAAAATCCCGATTTGGTCAGTGAAAAGGTATTATTCTTGTGCTATGAATTTGAGTCCATTCTGAGTTCCTTTCTTTTTGATTTTCTGCATCAATTCGAGTCTTCACTTTTATCTGCCTCTCTTCTAACCACATAGGAGCCTTTGGACAAGCCTGGATTAACAGATGACATACCACAATATGATATTGCTATTGTTGGAGGTGGTATGGTTGGGATGGCTCTAGCGTGCTCCTTAGGTTAGTATGTTTTATTTAACCTTATTGAAATTTTAATGCTTGAACTGTGCTAAAGTTGTCCTCTAAATTACTAGTTGAAACTAAGATGGTTTAGAAATTCTTTTTGTTAGAAATTTCAGTCATCTGCTCGATTTGAACGTTGCGACTCTGTTTTTCATTGTAAATCTTATCGCTGGTAGTGACTACCTGCAATGATAATCAGTCTGTGGCAAATAGTTGAATACTAGTTTGTAAAAAGTTAATCAACTTTCTGGGAACAGCAGTCCGGAAGCGGTAAAAGATGACCAAAGTTGTAAATGAATCATTTGAATATGTAGTGTGCCAAATTACACTTGTTGTCAACATGACAACTCTTCTTCTAACTTGTTAACTATTCTGCAGCAACTATGCCTTTGACAAAGCAACTAAGTGTTGCCATCATTGACAATAATCCTGTTTTGGTGAATAACTTTCACATCAAGAAAGAGGATCCCCCAGATCCACGGGTCAGTACTGTCACACCTGCCACCATTGCTTTCTTCAAAGGTATCCTTGAACTTATCGGTGTATTTTTTCTGATATTTGTGTTCATTTTTCTGTCTGTACTGATAATTGTTTGATCTGTGCTCTCTGCCATTACATTGACTGGTTGCATCTAAAGCGAAGTTTCTTTTTTCCTATGCTGAAAATGTATGATAAAATCATTGTATTGGTAGAGCCATTGAGAAACGGTCAGGAAAAGATGAAAGACCTGTTGGAAGTTTATTACATTTCGAATCTAAAGAACATTATGTGACATATTCTGTACATGTACCAGTAGTTGCTACTTTCTGCTTGAACATGTTTGATATGCTGAAAACATCATCACCTGTTGATGGAAAGCATGTGAGATTATCATGAGAGAACGTTTGGTTTGCAGATATGGGTGCATGGGAATTTGTTCAGCAGCACCGTCATGCTTACTTCGATAAAATGCAGGTAAGTTTGCTATCTACATTTCATTCTTGTAAGTTTTCTTACGGAGTAATTTAATCCCATCCTCTGTTGATATAAATCCCAATATAGGGGGACATAGTATTAAAAATATGTATGATGGTGTACGTAGTGTTGATATGAACACCGAGTTTTACTCTCTACAGTCATTGTCTTTATCATGTGTGTCGAGAAAAGGTTTAATTTATTGCAAACTCTAACTATAGTTTTTCGAGTGTTTAATCAAATTCTTCCCTTTGGAGCACTGTAATTTATGTCCACAGATGCATGCCTTCAGAAATTTACAGCAGGAGGAGGATGTCTTGCCATACTAGAAACATGCTTTTAGATATCTTATTTTTGCCAAATAAATTTCAATCAATGTGAACCTATTAGCAAATTTTTCAATATGTACAAGTTGCAGTGACTACTTTCTCAAATTATAGCAAGTTTGATTTACATATTTATGTTTACTGTTTAGTAGTGGCATATAGCCTTTATCATTGTAGAAGAAGGGAATTTCTTCATGGGAAAGTGGAAGAGAGTTTGATCTTGGAGGAGACTTAGCTCTGTGCAATGGGACTTCTTAATTTACCTGTTTCAAAAAATAGGGGGTCTGAAGGGTCTCCTGAAAGGCTGTTCAGTGACCAAGAGCAGTATACCTCCTCTCCAGCCCATCTCCAATCAAAACGAAGGGGAAAAGTGGGGTATGGATGTGTGTTCTGAATGTATGCTAAGGAAATGGTTGTCTTTGTTTCTTTCGGAATTTCAGTAGCTCTGTCTCTACTCATCCTTGTCATGTTAATGGCACTAGATGGTAACACCAATAGCTTTTATCTAAGAGACACTTAAGTAAATGGCAAAGCACTTCTTAGCTAAAACGGTTAAACTTGCAATGCTTTACTTCTCAGCTGCCTATGCGCTTTCAACTGTCAGGATATCCTAGTTTCCAGAAATACAAAGGTTGGACAAACATTGTTGCTAATCTTTTCTTCTTTCATATATTTATCAAGAAAGATCTGGAAAGCTGTTGCTTGTGAGAATTGACCTTTGTTTTTGATGGGACTAGAGATTCTTGTAATTGCTAAGTTGCCTGATATAAATTGCATCATGACATCAAAATGACCTCATTTTTATGGGATTCAATTGTGGAACAGTTTCACTTTTGATCCATTAGCTATTTATTTCTTGCAGGTCTGGGATTATACTGGTCTGGGCTATACAAGGTACAATGCAAGAGATGTAGATGCAGATGTTCTTGGGTAAGAATTCCTTTTATTGAGGTAACAACTTTGTTTCATAGTTATGATGTTCTTGATTCCAGATGATGCTTGAGTTTTATCTTTAGGTGCGTGGTGGAGAATAAGGTGCTACACAAATCCCTGTTATCACGCGTACAGGTATTTGAACATATGGACCAAATTTTATTATGCAGTTAAAAGCATGTTGAATCCCTAGTTATGGATATTGGACTTGCTGTGTAGTGGTTTGTTGATGTTACTTGAAAAAGTGCACGTGATTACTTTTTCGTTCGGAATTTGAATTATTGATTGCTGTAAGCCTGTAACAGGGAAAGCGAAACCTTTTTGTTTCTAGTTCTAATTTGCGCTTATTGGTATTTAATTGGAACTCCTGAGATTCCTCATTTTGATTTATGTCGATGATTGTCTGGTTATATGTTTAATTGGACGTGATAATGTGAGCAGAATACGGATTTTCAGAAGACAATATACTCGTCCAAGTTAAGTTCAATGACCTTTCCCGCAAGGTCATCAGTGACAAGCTCCAGTGGCACATCATCATCTGCTAGTGGAAGTTCAGCAAAGTTGAAACTGGATAATGGAAACAGCATGTATGCGAAGTTAGTGGTAAACTCAACTTGTTTTATGCTTCACCAAATCTGAATGTTCTGAAGGATATTTTCAATACAAATGATGACTTAGATAACATGTCACAGGTTGGAGCTGATGGATCAAAATCGTGTGTTAGGGAGCTGGCAAGAATACAAACAACTGGATGGAAGTACCCGCAAAGCGCAATCATCTGTACAGTAGAACATGCAGTAGAGAACTTCTGTGCTTGGCAAAGGTTTCTTCCCAATGGTCCAATTGCACTATTGCCCATTGGTGAGAAGTTCAGCAATATCGTCTGGTCAATGGACCCGAAGGAATCTGTTGACAGGAATTCAATGTCAGAGGATGACTTTGTAAAAGCAGTGAACCTCGCACTGGACAATGGATATGGTCCTCATCCACAATCCAAATCATTTGAGGGCGGAAATGTATTTTCTTGGCTCAAAGCAGACAGCACATCATCAACACATGAGAGCTTTGAAGTTCCACCAAAAGTCATTAAGCTAGCCTCTCATAGAATGGCCTTCCCTTTGTCGTTAATGCATGCCAATAGCTATGCATCAAAACATCTAGTTCTTATTGGTGATGCAGCACATACGGTTCATCCGCTGGCTGGCCAAGGAGTTAATATGGGATTCGCAGATGCACTGTGTCTTTCTAAAGTCATTGCTGAAGGTGTTGCAGTCGGATCTGACATTGGAGAGGTATGTTCCTTATCCTTTCTTTCTCTGTAGATATAGGCAAAAAATATTAAGGCCTAAAGCTTCTTTGGTGTTACTAGAATCACTTAGAAATTCTTTCGTACATTGATGGTTATTATTGTCGTTGGCTTACAATTTTTGGGTATCCTTTACAACACTGCTGGCTCTTTTACCTCTCCGATACAGGTTATAATGGTAATCTTATTCCGGGCAGGTAACTCTTTTAAAGAGATATGAATCAGAGAGGAAAACTGCAAACATTACAATGATGGCAATCCTAGATGGATTTCAGAAGGCATATTCTATTGACTTCATGCCAATAAATGTACTGAGGGCTCTTGCATTCAATGGAGCACAATACATTTCTCCACTTAAAAGGAAGATCATTTCATATGCCTCAGGCAACCAGTTGCTTCCTCTTTTCACATGATGTGTAACTTTTCTCAATGATAGAACTTGTGTTCATTGATATGAATAGATAACTTCAATAATCGTCTTCACTCTGTATAAGAACACGGTGAGATCTCAAGTATTCAACAGTAAGTGTTTTTCACTCCCTTTACTGTGTACCACAGAATACAAATACTAAAAAGCCTCCTACGGCGGATCCAGAGAAGTAGAACAGATTGTAAAGGAATTGCTGTTAGTATTATATTTCTTTTGATTTATGGAAGTTTACATCTGTTCTGATAAAGTGCAGAAATTGTACTCGTTGGTATAATTGGTAAAGCCTCACAAGAGGGTACAATAAGTATACTTTTTCTATTTCTATTTACTCTTGAGTTTGTGAATGATATATGCACAATTCAAGAAGCGGAAATGGTTAGACGGATCAGACTTACAACAGTGCATCTCGTATCAAGCGAGCCATCACACGAGAAGTAAGTCGACTAAGAATCTCGGGAACAACCTTAGCTGAGAGACCTGGAAGCACAGGAAGAAGCTCCTGGACCACTCTAGAGACATTTGCTCCCTCCAAACCCTGAGAATGAAATATAGTTATGATGCAAAATGGAAATGGCGTTGGCTATTTTCTGGCAAATTACTCGGAATCTCTTATAATATATTTTGCAAAAGCATGCAAGTGTTATGAGATGGAGATTATTATGTTCTATTCTTTAACCTGCTTGTGTAGTGTTATGACAGCTTACAGTTATTCCTACCGATAATGCGTCCATGAGAAGTTGACTCTAGCACACGCTAGAGACGAGACATTGGTAAGATGATTTGATGGTTAACTACTTAACTAAACCAATTAGTGCAGGAGCAATTGCAACCTATCTGCCAGCAGAGGCAACAGAGAAGTAAACTCTTTTTTGTTGTGTGCAAAGTGGAGTAAATAGTTTCTCCTGTTGAGATAAAACATGCCATAATGTAAAATTGGTTTACCTGGCTAGATGCAGTCCCAGCAGTTAAGAATTGGATAATTTTTTGAACATTGTTCAGTATGATTCTGTCCTCCTCAGTTACATATGGTACAAGTGCGCCAGGTCTAATAGGTACAAGAGCAGCAGGAACCATACTGAATACTGGCATTGCATTTCCAATTCCAAGGTATGCCATTATTTGGACCAACTGCTCCCTTGTTAATGCATCAATCCCCTTCACTATCTGCTTGCATCAAGGAAAGAATTATGTTGTTGAAATCATGTAGAACAAATGGATTTCCGACAGCACATTCTTATATTCTTGTGATAGCTGAAAGTGAGGTTTCTATTAGTGGTTCTGTATTGTGTGTGAGAGAGAAATGAGATCAAATGCAAGGTATGCCATTATTTGAAGAAATATATTTAGTTTACCATGGCTGGGGCATAAAAAACAAGCAAGCAAGTACATCAAGTAGACATTACAAAAAGTCGATGATCATTTGAAGTCCATTTGCAAAACAGATGCTATCCTTAGCACTCTAATCTATGCAAATTAATCTACGACAGTCATGAATCAGTATCTTACTTATTCCATCCTGCAGATGTTAACTTTCCTGAAAGGGAAAATTTTCAACATAAAGCTCAACACTTATTTATGCTGTTAAGTATCTTTTCCTTAAACAAAAAGTCCATGGTACTCGCTTTTATGCAAGATGGTCTCCAATTCCTAAAATTTAATTTCGTCTAGTTTTGGCTCCGCTATTAATTAAATGCTAAAACAAAACTTTGTATTGCCCTAAAAGTCGTGCCAAGTCAAACTAGGACACCTGAAATGAGTTAGGAGTATGATAGAATATAAATCAACTATACAGCTAGAGAAAAAGCAACATCTGACAAGATCATAAAGTAGTGACTGTTCCCAAATCTGTACACATACCTCATCCAAAAGGAATTCACGGAAAAAATTCCCTTTATCAGAGAGCAAAAATGCTAATGCTGCTCTGGTTTGAACTGGTTGCTCTGTTTGATACGCACTTGAAGAAGGAAAAGGAATAATGCTATTTGTTTGGCTTTGCAGAAGGCCAAGCTCGGCCATTCTCCCATTCAAACTCTCCCCACCCCCACTCTTAGCTGCAGTTATGAAATTCTCAAATGCTTGCATAACATCTATGAATCTTTCAGCATCAAAAACACCAGATTTCCCATATATTGTGTAACGTAAAGCATTCCTTAACCGCGGAGATTCATCTGTCAACAGTCTCTGAGGAAAAGAAAATGCAGAGTGTAAACAATGAGAATTCAAATTATCTAAATTTTCTAAAGACAACAGACAAACGAAATTTAGCAGAACCAGATCAATGAATAAAATGAGAATTCACAGTGTAAACAATGAGAATTCAGATTCTCTAAATTATCTAAAGGACGACAACAGATGAACGGAAGTTTTGCAGAATCAAATCAATGAATAACATCTGCTCCAAAGTTTAAGCTTTCAGATGAGTCATAAGAATGTAATTTATCATAAGTGTAGTAGGCAGAGGTCCATGCTACTACCTTTGCAATAATAGTTTCTCATTTTAGTTTTTCCTACTTCTAATTTGAAAAGAAAGATGATATTTTCTCATGTAATTGCCATACACAAAATATCCAATCCACACGAGTGGATGTGTTGTTGAGTAACAGCCACTGCCAACCCTATAGGCTATCTATATGCTCCAAGGAAAAAAACAGCTTCTGCCCTTTTCTCTAATAAAAACAAACATGGGACAACAACAAGGTTGGGTAATTCCAAATTTCTAACAACTTAGAGTTCGACATCTTGACAAAATTATCAGCAGAGAGCCTCGGTGGGCTTAAACACTGTTAGAATAGGAATAGGATTACACAATCCTATTTAGAATGGGAATAGGAATAGGATTACACAGTCCTATTTAGAATGGGAATAGGAATAGTATGTTGTTCCTAGTTGGATTTGGATTAGGTTGTAGTATCTACAAATAGGGTCTTTATGTAGTAATGTAAATACACTGCGAACCTTACTTGCTCCAAAAAATCAGCTTCTGCCTTATTCTCTAACACAACCAAACAGCAAGGGCAAAAAAGGTTGAGCAAGAGCATTTGGTTTCTGTACGAGATTATCAACAGAGAATCTCATTTGTTCTTAAAACCAGATTAAATCCTCAGTAGGAAATGTATAAATGGGATGAGGGCATGTCTCAGCCTCCAAGTTAGACTCAAATGCACAACAATGCTATCTGCTAACATTGTCACATAGATCACCAAAGTACACTCACAGAGATGGCAATTGTTGTTTCATGCAATTATAGCAATTAGGATCCATGTAAGTGAAACATATAGAGAATAAATGAACTGTGGTGCCGTATGAGTGTACCTGTGCGATATATGGGTAAGCTTCATCCACTATGGCAAAATCAGAGTTCCCCACCAATGCAATCCCCTCCAGCACACCTATTGCTCGAATTATTAAAGCAAAATAGGGTGGTATTCTAAATGGATAATCAAATGTTATTTGTGCCAAATCTGATGCCAGCTCCTGAAAGTTGAGATTTTTTGCACCCCCACCTTCAAGTGCCTGGTCAAAAACCTTGGCAAGTACAGGCAAAATGGGTTGCAAATTGACCCCATCGGGAATGAAACCTAATTTCACAAAATCCTTGACTATAGCATCATAATCTCGATGAATAAGGTGAGCTATGGCCTCGACCATACCATATTTCTGATCATCTGTTAATTTTGTAACCAAGCCTGCCAACGCAAAATAACACAAGTCAACTTAGAGCAAGCAAAGAGTAATAAACTGATCAATTACAAGGAAACAAGCAACTTAACCCGTTTAGCTCTCGTCTCCCTTCCCCTACTCACCACTCTCCCTCTTCCCTCTCCCCCAACCCCCACCCCCCCAAAAAAATGAGGGAGAATCAAAAGAAATGCAAGGTAGCAACCAAAGAGCAATATACTGATCAATGACAAAGGAAATAAGCACCGACACCAAATGAAGGCTTCTTACCAAAGTCAAGTACAGCTAGCTTTCCATCTGGCGTACGTATTAAATTCCCTGGATGTGGATCCGCATGGAAGAAACCAGTGTCAAGCAACTGCATACCAAAAGGACAAAATATAAGATGGAGAACAAATTTTAATTGTCAAGAGGATATCAATCGCAAAAATGTACCACATAGATCAATCTGGAGTAAAAGAATAAAGGCAGTATAAAACAGAAAAATCAAGAAAACAAGATCTTAATGATGTTTACTAGATATGAAACTCAAAAGCTTTAACTAAAATCATAACATAAAAATTGTTAAAGAGTTTAAGTATAGCACCTGCTTAAGGTAGCATATGACTCCAACATTTACCAATTCACCTACATCACTTGCTGTGCTTTGTGATAGCTTCTCTCCATCAATCCATCCTGTTGTAAGAACCTTCCTTGAAGTATATTTGCTATATGTCTTAGGGACAACAACCTGAAAAAGGTTTACCAAAGACGGATCACAGCATTGTTAGAGACAGCAATACAATTTCCGGTTTAAGAAATCTGTAATTTTAATACATCTATAAGAATATAGGCATATATGTACTTTCTGTGAGTAAGTTCACAGACTTCTCTTTATCCTTTTTTCTGAAAAAGGTAATAAATTGCAGGGAGGGTCCCCTATTTTGAAACAAGGCGCCTTGCTGGTTAGAGACAAAATTCCTTTTTCATTATTACATAGAGACATTGGAGATTGGGGGGAAAACAGAGAAGTGCTCTTTCTCACTTTTGTTAAATTTCTAATCATTTTCAGTTTTTATTCATTTGGGACAGAGGTGTGAGGTAGATATCAGAATTGCCGATACCTGAGGAAGGTCCTTTTTCATCATCTCAGCAAAAAGTGTTCCATTTTCTCCCTCATTCACATAATCAAGTTCTTCAAAGAAGCGGGCAGCCCATTCATCCACCAATCCAACCACATCAATGGAAATCTTAAAAGCAGAAGCAACAAGCATTATTTCTTCCACACTAACAAAGATGGAAAACAATAGGGACTAATAACTGAACATCATACCTGTGGAAACTTGCGAAGAATTAGCCCCAAGTTCCGTATGATGAATAAATCAATTGTCACTGTCTCAAGGACAAAGGGCCTTTGTACTTTAACAGCAACCACATCTCCATTCTCCTTCAGCCGGCCCTTATACACCTGCCCGAGGGACGCTGACGATGCCATAATGAAGACAGAGAAAAAGATCCTTTAGAAATTAGCTATTCTTTTACATTTTACAGAAGAAAAATGTGCAAAAAGAAGCACGCACATTAAGCTAACCCAACAAAACACTGACGATTAAGGAAATACATAGTGAAAATGACGAAATAATACATAGCATACTATTCAAAAGAGAGTTCTAAAGATGATAAGAAAGATTACCAGCAGCAATTGGGGATGGAGAAAGCTCAGAGTAGACGTTATACCACGGTTCTCCCAATTCCTCCTCTATAAGGGCCATAGCTACATCATCTGGAAATGATGGAACCTGAAGCAATCATGAAATGCTTAAAGTTCAGAAGGCAACAGCAAAGAGTCTTTTCATTTAACACTATCTTGTCATTTGTCTATCTTAGCCGCTTCCCCCAAAAACTGCCCCCAAAAAGAAAACTACTTGGGCAGAATTAGTCACAAGGTCTCCAGTGCAGGCTGACACAAGAATGTTGTTCCCCAATTAAAGGACAATCCCATAGAAAGGTACATGGCATTAAAATGAATTGGAGCTCATCAAGACAAATATATGATTAAGGAAAAGCAACAAGGGAATTTTGCACAATCCACCATTCAGGTACCAGCATATTTAAACTAAGATAAAAAGTATGATTAAGTTTGTAGATATTTGGTTTCCTGAAAATCAAAGTTGACTACAAGAATAAGTCATGCTGCTGACTTCAATCTGACCTTATCACAAAGCTTCTGCAGCTCAACCATCGCAACGGGCGATAGTATATCTGGCCGGATGCTTAATGCTTGCCCTAGCTTTATGTATGCTGGGCCCAGTGATGTTACAATCTCCCTCAACTCAATTGCTCGAGCAACCTCATTCTAATGATTGGAAAAGATCAATAGTTATGGGATGAAAAAACAATTAAAGATGTGTGGTATATGAGAATATCATAATAAATGAATGCATCAAACATGTAATTCAATGTTGACCACATAATTGTTCCAACTCATAGAACTCTATTTGATCACATAAAGAAGATTACCTATTTCCATATGGAATTTCATGAAATCAACTAGTTCTAATAAAGGCTACAGGGTTCCAACACATCTGGATTCCTGGTGCAGACCAAGCAAATTTGTTAATGTCCCTTTTAGAAATTAGGAAAGCTCAACCCAAAATAATTACTGCTTAGTTACCATTTCAAAGGGAGAGACTTTGTTTTAGACTCTGGCCTTGTGACATGTTAAAATTCTGAATAACTATATTTAACAGTTTAACTTTAACCTCAGAATTCATTTTGATATTCATTTACTTCGTCACTTCTTCATCTCCTACTACTCCTCCATCTT
>JAPFFP010000113.1:22629238-22662292 GCA_026153255.1 Solanum medicagineum
TTTAACTTTAACCTCAGAATTCATTTTGATATTCATTTACTTCGTCACTTCTTCATCTCCTACTACTCCTCCATCTTGATTACATTTCATGCCTCATAACTCCATTGTCCCGGTATCAACTTATCCTTGTTCTTCCTAGATACCATAGTGAAATTTACCAATAGGTAGCAAATGAATGAAGCTCTGTAGAGAAGAGATCAATAAAGAATCCAAAAGAAGCTTATAATGCTTGAATTTGAAATGAAGAAAATGATAATTAGTTCGAAATAATAGCTCCTAGTTGATCATTCAATCAGGAATGCTACAGAAAGGCAAAAAATCCATCTTACAGGACTGCAAACCACACAGCACCCACGGGCATAGGATTTCAAAAGTTAATCATATGTAGCTCAAGATGCAATTCACTAACTTCAGCAAAAGCAAATAAGCAGCCACTGCAGCTTACCTCTTTAACCTTTTTATTTATCACATCCCAGGCAAGACGTGAAAGAAAGCCTCCGGCAACAGATGTCAGCTGGACTATACGAGTAGCAACAGCACGTGGCCGTTTACCCCAATATGCAGAAATGCTAGCAGGATCATAAACTAAGGGCAAGAACTCACTGCTCTCATCAACCTGAAGAATTCAAAGATAGGAAACATTAAGTTACATATTCTTTGCCAAAGGACAGCTGTTCTGAAGCTAACCAAAAGTGAAAGATCTTTAGATACAAAATATCCATTTAGATTTTGCCATGCCAAACCAAAAGATCTTGATATACGAAGGGAAATATCCATTCACATTGAAGATCCTACTCCAGGAAGTTTCAACAGATCCAATCAACTTGGACTACCATAGAAGTAGAAATATGAATTTACTTCATATTTCTGAACCCATAAGTGACTGCAAAGCACCTCTTTTTGTATATAATGAGATGTAACTTTGAAAATAGTTGTTTCCAAGAGCACTTGAGCATTAGGTACTACATGAAATCACACTAGAAAAAGTCTACCCCAGCATCTCTTTTTACGGAAAATATCAAAAACTAGTGTTTTTTTTCGCTTTAGGGATAGTCATCAAACTCCATTTGCTTCTATCATTTTACGGATGGCCATTTGAGAACAGGAACAAAATCTCCCTAAGACAAAACCTTATGAATGTTCAAAACTTGCTAATGACTAGTTTGTTTCTCTAGGCACGATGACCTGCTAAGATCAAATATCCTACACTTCTTACTAATCATCTATTAATGTCTCTGCCCACAAAAATTCATGATTGATCAGTTTCCTTTGACCTCTCAAAACGCACATCCATATCTACAAATCCTAGACATGTAGAGAACTTCATCTCATCTGCTTCTCGTCACAATAAGATTAATAAATTTTCATCAGCAGAGGCCCTAAATACGCATAAAAAAAGGAAGTCAAACAAACGGACCTCTACTAGGCGTAGCTTAATGTTATCATCAGCAAACAAGGAATCTTTCAAGTTTTGACCTCTAAGCCCCCTCATGAGTATGGCTAAGTCCTCATTTTCTTCCATTTGTGCCCTCACTCTCTTGATCTCGTTTGATACATCCTGCATTCTCTGCAAACCAACAACAACAACAACAAAATATCCAGTGAATTCTCTACAAACACACAAATATATAAAATTCAATCAGCCATCGGCCAAACAACAGTATAATAATCACTTCAACAAGCCCATTTAATTTGCAGCTTTACAAAAATACACTATATAACCAATTTACAGCTTAATTTCTGCCAAACTAATCTAATAATCAATGAAAATACATAAAATTCAAAAATTGCTCTAAAAATCTTTCCTTTTTTCCTGAACAGCAGGAAAAATCAGTATCAAACTTAAATTCAACCAAAAATTTCAAAAATTGAATTAGCATAACCTACTGTAGAAGAACCATTGACTGGTTTAGGAATGCCGTTAACCGGCTTAGTAGTTGTCTTTGCTTCCGACGGCTTAGGTTCAGTCGCAATTGCCCGAACGACGACGTTTCTCCTCCGAAATTTCAATTTCTTCGACAATGATGATGATGATGAAAAAGAAGAAGAAGATAGACCACGATACGGCAGTGAAGAGCGACGCAGAGGATCGATTCCGCAGTAGACCAGCTGCGCAGCTGCGTCCATTATAGTGGAATCAAAGCTTCAAAAAAATATACAAAAATTATATGTATGTATAGGTTTCTGAGTGAAGCTTCAAAATTGCAGAGGCAGTGAGCCAGTGAAGAAGAAGAAGAAGAAGAAGAAGAAGAAGAACTATGGTAATTGAGAAGATACGTGGAAGAATGTGGAGCAAGTAAAATTTATTGGACTTGAAGGACTATAATGAAATTTTATTGACGGGGATCTATACGTAATTATGTGTCATTCATTTTTTTGGAGAATTTGCTATTTGGTCCTTTTCTACATTTTGGTTGTTATTTTGGTTCTCTAATTTTTTTGTACCGTATTCTTTCTTGTGGACGACAATTTATCGTTTTAAATTTTTGTTTTTTTTTAGCTAAAAGAATCTGTGATGTTAACACTCCTTTTGGTGTACTTGTTCATATTATTGGTCATGTGAAAATAGGATGATTAAAAGATAAGAAACAAAACATATGGACCTAAAATTGCATTGAAAGAATTATCTTGGAGATGTAGAATATTTTGAAATTTATACAAATTTAATAATAATATATTCAAGTAAAATTTTATAAATAAAATCGGTCTGATTAAGAAATTATTTTTGAAAGACCTTCGACTTAAATAAATCAAAATATAATTAAAAGAAAAATGACAATAGAGAGAAATATGTATAACTAGTCAGAAAATATATGTAATAGGCTTGTAACAACAATCACAATAACAAGGTGCCATCATCTAACTTTGTGTTTCATGGAATTCTGTGTAGATTCCTGCGAGCTGTTTTTATTGAATTTGATAAAGAGTGTTGACTCTTCTGTACGATATTAAAAGAAAACCACATTAATAGGATAACATTGCGACTGATTACATGATGCTTTGTACTCTGACAAAGCTAAATATTTGAATACCTACCTACTAATTTTCTAACATTATTTGCGATCTTCATACCGTCTTATCTAATAAAGTTATGTACTCAATAAGTTAAAAATGTGTCATATCTTGTATAACCATCTCTTTTAAAACACTTCTTAGATTACCTCTGCCCATCCTTGACCCTTGTACATCCTTCTCATAGTTCATTATTGGGATGTCTTGCACATCTCTTTTTCACATGTCTAAATCATCTCAATCTCCCTTCCCTCATCTTATCCATCATAGAATTCGCTCGCACTTTATCTTGAATATCATATCATTGCTATATGTTCATATATCTATCTCAACATCCTTATTTTCGTCAATTACATTTTCTAAACATGAGAGTTCTTGATTGATCAACACTCTACTCCATACAATAAGATTAATCTAACCACCATTCTACAAATCTACACAACTTTAAAAAAGATAGAAGACA
This sequence comes from Solanum medicagineum, assembly GCA_026153255.1. NCBI lineage: Eukaryota > Viridiplantae > Streptophyta > Magnoliopsida > Solanales > Solanaceae > Solanum > Solanum medicagineum. Next base: position 22,632,714 of record JAPFFP010000113.1, read on the forward strand.
GTAAAATTTGTAAATTTATATACTACTTTCTTTGTCCCCAAAAAGTATCGTCTCATAAAAATGACTTTCATTGCGAAATCAATAAATTCATATTTTACTAAACTAATTTTTGTCTTGAATTCTTAATATTACATTTATTTTCGAGAGAATTTATTTTTACTAAAATAATACTTATTTGAGAACAAAGAACGTAAAAGATTAGTGATTATTTGAAGACTCCAATATATTGGAGAAATATTCAGTACAATATACTAGAGAATTTTTCAATGGCAGATAAGATATATTGAAGTATTGTGGATTTTGATTTAAAAAATTTATAAAAACAATTCATATGATCGAATGATCTAAAAGAAACGAGACACTATTTTTATAAAAATTTAATGTTATTTACAATTTACTTACACTGTGAAAATAATTTGTATACATTTATGAAATAAGATTGGTATATATACATAATAATCTTTCAAATTTTATATATAGATTTATATTAAATGTGTTATTGTTATATTATTATAATGTGAAATGTAGAAAAAAATGTCTTTAAAAATCTTTTGAAGCACATTACAATACACAAATATGGAAAGCTTGGTCATTTTGTTGAATAAATGATAAATTGACATCAATATGAAATATAGTGAGGTGGTTATAATTCTTTTATAAATTTAAATAAATTTAACTACAAATATTAAATATTAAATAGAAAAACAATTCAAATAGACCAACATAATAATAGTAATTTTTTGAAGTGTGTTTACTTGACACAAAAAAAAAGGATACCATTATTTCTTTTTGTTTATGGAATACTTACTTTTTGCTAGTTAAATTAATCAATCTACAAGACGCAAATCATTGTTTAATTAAATAATTTCAATTACATCAATAAGTGGAGACTAATGGATTACGTCTACAAATGTTAGTACCATGCATACAGTTTATGTGTAATACTATACATCGGTGGCTGTGCTAGTACGGATCTAATATTTGTTATTTTTTAATTTTAGTTTAGGTTATAATAAAAGAATCATAAAAAATTACAAATATACCCTTGGGCTACTTGAGCAGGCATGTCGACTTGCTACCTGTTTGAGCAACTTTAATCATCATGATTAGCAGCATTTTTTAACACAAAAAATAAGACAAACAAATTATAACGGAAGAATCTTAAAAATTACGGATAATACCCTCAAGCTACCTGATTGCTGCCTGCTTGAGCAGCTCTAATTAACATGGTTAACAACATTTTTTAACACTAAAAATAAGTCATATAAATTACAACAGAAGAACCATATAAAATTATAGATGCACCCTCAAACTGCTCAAGCAGACATGTCGACCTGCTGCATGTTTGAGCTTCTCAACTCCCTCTTATAAGATACTCCATCCGTCTCAAATTAATTGAATTTTAAAGGCTTTTTTCAAGGTTTAAAATAATTGAATTTTTCAAAGTTCAAGATGAATGTTTGAAATTTTTTCCATATTTGCCCTTTCATTTATTGAACTTTTACATTTTCTAGGAAATAAATTACACTATATATTTATGATTATACAAAGGGTAATAGTGGAAAGTATGGTCTATAGTTTGTCTTTGAATGTTTTTATTAATATGTGTACATACCTCGCAAATTCAGTTAATATGAGACAGAGAGAGTATATAATATATATCGATAATTTCTTAAATTTATCATAAATTTCATTTAGACACATGAATTACGAATTATTTTAGTTTAACATCTAAACACACGATAAGTACATTTTAACTTCATATTTTAATAAAAAAACTTTTATATGTATTCTCAAGTGTTCACTACGAAATAAATTAACCATTTAAAACATGTCACATTCTTTATTGAGAAATTTTCGCATATAACCACTTAAAAATATCTAATTATGCTTCATAACTATAGTTTGGCAATTACATTTCGTAACTATAATTATAGCAACATTTTATACTTCTTTCGTCCATCTTTACTTGTCTATTATACTATTTTGGAATGTCCAACAATACTTATCCATTTTACGAAATCAAGAGATAATTTTACGAAATCAAGAAATAATTTTACACTTAGTTTCTAATTTACCCTTATCATTAATTATAGTCATTTTCCTATTATATTTTTCAAGATATTGAATTTATTATATTCAAAGGGTGACTTGGTAAAATTACTCATATTATTTATTATTTCTTACTTATGTATAGTCAATAAGGGACAAAGTAAAAATGGACCGAGGGAGTAATTCGTGCGACATTTGTATATGTTTGTATGATTCACTATACAATTCACAGTTTTGTATAACCGTTTATATATTTTGCAATACAATTCGTACATTTGCGTCACTATACAATTTGCAGTATTTGTATATTTTGCTATGCAATTTGATTCGCCCACAATTTTTCTATGATTGTGCATAATTTTTGTATAAATTGCACCGAATTATACAAAACTCAAACTGTAATTACAGCTAAATGTCTGCCACGAACCATAAATAATTCAAACTATAGCTATAATGGCTAATTAACTAGTATATATTTGCTTATCTGGGTAATGCTTTTAGTATTTACTAAACAATTAATGAATGAGGTTAATAATATGAAAACAAATTGATGTATTTTTAAATTTATTGATTAAATAAATAAATTAATACCTATTATTAAGCTACTCTTACTAATTCTTTATAACCTAAGCCAAGCCGCTAGAAATAGAAATGATTAGTCTAGGGTTAACTTTCTAAATGAAAAAAACACATCAAATTCCATCCAAAAATAACAAAGTACAAATTTTCTTGCATATAGTACAACTATTTTATGCATGCATTTTACCAATATTGCTAAAATATGAAATTAAAAACAAAAAAAATTAAATATAAAATTCTGCAATTCCTATATTTCTACCATGTTCTTTTTCAGTAACATTTGGCCCTAAATAAAAAGAAAGAAAGGAGGTTCTAGAGAGAGTGAAGAGTGATTTTGTTGAGGAGAAAGAAAAATGGATAGGTACCAGAAGGTGGAGAAGCCAAGGCCAGAGGAACCCATTAAGGAGAATGAGATCAGAGTTACTGCACAAGGGCTTATTCGTAATTACATTAGCTATGCCACCACTCTTCTGCAGGTACTTGAGTTGCTTTCATCTTCTTTTTTTTGCTTGGTTTTTCCATCTATGGATTGTTTTGAGTTTGTTATCATCTGGGGTTTTGGAAAGATTTCATCTTGATGATGTTTTGGTTTGGTTTTTGAGGGTTTGTTTGTTGTGATGCTGTTTTAGGTGTAAATTTGATTTGTCTTTTTCCTTTTTCATAAGTGAGGTGAAGATGATAAAAAAGAAAGTTTTGCTTGGCTATGCTTGTGGCTAATTGAATATGAACCCTAGTTTTGTTGTTTTTTTCCTTGGAAAGATTTCATCTTGATGATGTTTTGGCTTGGTTTTTGGGGGGTTGTTTGTTGTGATGTTGTTTTAGCTATAAATTTGAGGGGGAAGTAATGGAATCTTTTAGTTTTTGAATTTGTTTGTGTTATCATTTGCTTTGTCTTTATCCTTTTCATAAGTGAGGCGAAGACGATAAAAAGAAAGTTTTGCTTGGCTATGCTTGTGGCTGGTTGGATATGAAGCCTAGTTTTGTTGTTTTTTGTTTGTTTTGACTGTATTTTCATTTGGGTGGTTGGAAAGATTGAAATTTGATGATGTTCTGTTCAGTCTTTTGGCTGTTGGGATGTTGTTTTTGCTCTAAATACTGGGTAGAGAAACAATAAAATTTTGTTTAGCTATGTTTGTGCCTAATTGAATATGAGCCTTGTTGTAGTTGTTGATGTTGCTGTTGTGTTTCTTTCTTATTTTGAGTGTATTTTCACCTGGGGTTTTAGAAAGATTTCTGGTTGATGATGTTTTCTTTCAGTTTTTGTGGCTGTTGCCTTGGGGTGTTGTATCTGCTCTGGAATTTGGGGAAAAGTAATGCAATCTTTTCGCATTCGCCCTGGGGTGTTGTATTTTCGTTACTCCTCTTATTCCTTTTCTCAAATGAAGTGAAGATGATAAAAGAAACTTTTTTCTTTTGCTTTGTTTGTCCCTGGTGTGTAAAGGAATGTACAGGCTTTTTACTTGTAAATGAATCGTAAGAAACAATTCCATGATCAATCCATAATACTGGAAAGCACCAGGCGATGTTGGTGAAGTCATTCTGTTTCTATTTTACAACAACTTCTTGTAGAAAAATACTATTGTAAGTTATTAGGCCTTGAAGCATGTGGTTTGGAATTCCGTTCTCTGATTTTCATCAAACAAGTTTGTTTTCATCCGGCTATGTGGCTTCTCAATTGCATGTTCGTGTATGTTAATGCTAGGATTGGGCACAGGTTGCATAAATTAATCTCAATACCCTTCTTGTGAACCTGTTCCCCTTGTAACATGTTTAGTCACACAGATGGTGGTCAAGTGAATTAAATCTTGGCTTGTCAGGTTCTCACTGTCGTGTTTATAAGAGAAACTACTCATTATCCATGTCTGTTTGGTGGCTGCTAAAAATCATTTATTTATGTTTGCATCAATTGTAATCCATGTGGCTATTGTCTTGTCTTAAAAACAATTGACAGTAAAGGGAAGAGAAATCTCTGCCTAGGCATTATGTTTTTTATCAAACTTTTTCGGTCATTGGCATTACACTGCCTGTTTGAGCAATTTCCCCGTTATACATTCTTGTTTCGATCACAATGTGTCTTATTTTTCCTTCTTCCTCCTCAAATTTTAATGCTGCTGGAAGTGTTTGCCTTATCTCAATGTTATGAGGTATGGAATAAATATTATTCTTCATTGCCTGAAATTCATTGATATATCACTACTGTCATGTTCAGGACCAACGAACAAATGAAATTGTTTTGAAGGCAATGGGACAGGCTATCAGTAAAACAGTTGCCATTGCAGAGATTATAAAGGTATTATCAGTGTAATGCCATTTTAATTTGCTTAGCACAGGAGTGCCAGCTGATTTTATTTGCACGATTCGCATGTGTAAAACAGAAGAGAATTCCTGGGTTGTACCAAGATACATCTATCAGCTCAACTACCATAACTGATGCATACGAGCCCCTTGAAGAGGGTCTACAACAGTAAGTCCATGATTCTTGCTTCCAGTCCTTGTATGTGCTTTCAGTCAGGCAGTTGATTTACCTCTTACGTATGCTTGAGTAGCTTGGAGATGACTCGCCAGGTCTCGCTGATAACAATTACTTTGTCGACTGCTGAGTTGAATACAAGCTCTCCCGGGTAAGCTCTACAAACATTATATGTTTATTTTGAAGGGCGGTTCCTCCCTCCATTTTTTCTGAAGAAAACAATAACTCTCTCAAACCCAGCCAAAGGAGCACATCTAATTGAAAGACACTTATTTTTATTTAGAATGGGAAGATCTGAATATATATATTCTCTAACCGGGTTAATGCTGTGTGTCTAGCTACCAAGCTCCATCTCATTCTGACCAGTCAGTAGCAGAAAATCAACAACTGCAGCAAGCCAAACAAGCCCATGTTCCTTCTGATCTTGATCAAGGTGAATCTGTTAATATATGAGTGAACATATTACCCATAATGTTGCTGCTTGTTTTCCTATTTTTCTTTTTGATTGTTTTTGAAAAAGTCTTCAGATTTTACACATGGATGATTGGCATTCCATTTGGCCATTCAGCAATCAGATTTTTTAAGCATGATCCATAGCAATTGTGATGTTTATCATTTATGTTCATGATTGGCAGTGAAGCATAGTAGTTGGTGTTTGTTTACATTTCATCGTTACATTGCAAACAACATTTGGCAGCTGTCTTAATGTTATTTCTTTTCTTACAAAACATGAGATTCAGATTCTTATGGTGTACGTGGTCGAGGCCGAGGTAGGGGCAGAGGCAGAGGGCGTGGAAGGGGACGCGGCAGGGGTGGTTATGGAAATTACTACCAAGGTATTAATTTGTATAGGTTTTCTACATAGCTGATTTCAATCGTCTCGCATAGCGGGACTGGGGACAGAAAAGGGAAGGGACAGTGAAATTTGAATCCATGCAATCAGTACCATGGGGATATTAGTTTTAGTCAGTTCTATGTTTTGTTTATTTTTGATGTTAGGTTTGTTTCCAGTCATGTGTTCTAACTAATACATGCTATTAGCAGATGATGGCGGATATTATAACCCAGGTCGAGGTGGTGGCTTTGCAGATGATGGTGGTTATTATAACCCAGGTCGAGGTGGTGGCTTTGCAGATAATGGTGGATATTATAATCAAGGTCAAGGCGGTGGATTTGCAGACAATGGTGGATATTATAGTCAAGGTCGTGGTGGTGGTCGGGGCAGAGGTTGGGGATACCGTGGTAAGTTTGTACTCTATGTTCCCATAATATGTTGGGGTTAAGGAAAAAAGTTAAAATAGAGTTTACATTTATTTTATAAACTAGTTCTTCAACACGTGCATTGCACGTGTAAATATACGCTGTCATATCTTAGCCATTTGTAAACTAACTTCAACATTATTAAAGCATTTTTCAACTAAATATGCATAATATATAAGTATGCATGGGTCTATTATTGTTGTATGAATAATGCATAAACGTGTCTTTTTAATTTATCTCAACTGACATCTATGCCCTCTAACTTTAATTAAATGTGCACAAGTAGGCCCTTAAACTTGTATAAGATTGAACAAGTAGGCACACGCGTCTTATGTAACATAATAAATGTAGGACGGAGCATATGATGTAAATTGACCCATAAGATGCATGTGTCTACTTGTTGAACTATACACGTTTAAGTGCCTACTTGTGTACACCAAAAATTGAAGGACATAGATGTAGGTTAAGGCCAAATTAAAGGGCACATTTATGAATTATGCTAAAAACATAAATACATATATTTTTTGTGAATAACCAATGTGCATAATCATATCATGAATTATTTTTCAAGGTCAAGACTAATTGTTTCGTTTGAACCTTCAAAGAGAAATATAAGTTATACTAAAAAAATCACAAATTGTAATTATTTTCATATCAAAATAATTAAATAATATATATTAGAATATTGATCAAATTTACAGAGTGTAAATCTTAAAAAGTTAAAAAGAAAAAGTCAAATAAATTGAGAAGAGAAAGTAGCAAAGGAACTTTTCAATGATGTTCTTGACGTCGTGATCTTTATTCTTTTTCATGGCCTCAGACCTTTCTCCACATACTACATTTGTTACTATCTTAACCACATCATACATTTTATTGTACTATAATTTTAGTGACTTTTTTTAAAAACACACATTTTAGTAAACATTAAGTATTTAATTTTACAAATCAAAATCTTTGCCTTATAGTAAAAAATAAACTAAAAGAAGAAATAACAAGCAGTAATATAAATGCTCTACGAACAACAACAATATAATATTGTACCTCTTCTATAACAAATTTGGGCATATAATAAATATTCTGTCAAATGTATAACTAACATTATCTGTGGTAGGGGTGAACAAAATAATCATCATAGTAAAATATTCATATACGTATATGTGAATATCATAATAAAAAGGAGGTTTTCATAAAAACATGAAAAGAAAAAAATAAGTGACATTCAGGGTATTTTTGAAAACATGTTTTCTAGAAAGATAAGTGAATTTCTTGCTTATATCCTTAACTATGTTCGGTATGTAAGTACAATTTTTTATTTTAAAAGATCTTTTTATAATTTAGGAAAAGAAATATTAGAGGTAGTGGTGAGGATAGGGCTATAAGGGTGGTGAAAGGTCTAGGGAGGACAAAATCAACGTAGAATGCTACTTGCGAAACTTGTCTTCCCTACTTCCATTAGATTGGTTATTTTATTCATTTTTCCGGTGTTTTAATATTTATCAAAAATTTTTGACCAAACAAACATGGAAAAAGCATAAACCGAACACACTCTTACTAACCATTGCAATTTCGTTATCTATAACCATTTTGCACCACTTTGTTAGCAAGTAAATGTGTTTCAAAAAAGATCAAGTGATAATTAATAATACACCTCGCCTATAAATTCATTAATGAAGGTGTTATTAAAATTTACACATGATTCATGTGTATACGAATCTAGACCAAAAGAAAACATTATAATGTATATGCTGAAGAATGACAAAAGTCCCACATTGGTGGTTAATGAGACGGGTGGACTCCTTATAAGGCTTAGGAAATCCTCCTCCCTTTGAGCTAGCTTTTGGGGGGTGAGTTAGGCTTAAGACCTAATTTTACATGGTATCAAAGCAGGGCCAATTTCACCCAATGTTGGGCCCCCAAAAAATTAAAAATTGTCCACGCACCAGATGCTAAGCACTGAGCGTGAGGTGGGGTGTTGAAGAATGACAAAAGTTCCACGTTGGTGGTTAATGAGATGAGGTGTTGAAGAATGACAAAAGTCCCACGTTGGTGGTTAATGAGATGAGTAGAACTGTCAATATGGGCTAGGCCTGTTGGTTGGCCTGGCCTAACCCGTGATTTAGCAAGGTTGGGCTAAAATTTTTGGAGCCCATTTAAAAAGTGGGCTTTTTAGCCTGACCTGAATAAGCCTGCTGATTTGTGAGCATTTGCAATGTGGGTTGGGCCGGCCTGTAGGCTGAATTAAAAGATAATTAAAAATAAAAATAAAATAGAGTATTAAAAATAATAAGAGTGCCAACTCAAATTTCATTTAAACATTTTAAATATTAAAATTTAGATACAAATTATATTTTTATAATATGTAATAGTAACAGTAATACCATGTAATATTGTCTTGTTGCTATTTTATTTTAATATTTTTAAAATTATAATTTTATTGAAAAATTTATAAAAAAAATACACTTCTAAAAATATGGGCTGACCCAGAGAAGCCCGCAGCCCACGTACTAATGGGCTGGGCTAGCTGTTTTTTAGACGCGGGAAAAATGGGGCTACCCGACTTGGCTCGTCAAATTCCAAAGCCTATATGGGCTTCGCCCGAATGGGGTAGGCTAGCCCGTATTGACAGCTCTAGAGATGGGTGGACTCCTTATAAGGCTTAGGCAATCATCCTCCCTTTGAGCTAGTTTTTGGGGGGTGAGTTAGGCCCAAGACTTAATTTTACAATATACAAATAATACAATTCCTTATAAATCTTGTGAACTATCGTTAGTATTTTTTTTCTTACACTCTCACTTGCAATACTTTGTTATACTGATGCTCTTCAACATCTTTAATTCACATCCATGACTTCTTTTTAGTAAAAAATATAGTATTGAATTTGTTTATGAAGTATATTGAAAGTCCTCTCTATTTTGAGGGAAAAAAGAGGATGATTAAGTTATATGAAAAGGCAAATTTTTTAAATTTGAACTTCTTAAAAGTTTTGATGAGATTGAACATAAACAAACATTGAATTATTATGGGAGATTTGTTTAAAATATTTTTGATAAAAGAATCTCTTTTTTCAATAAAGCATATAATGCAAGCAATACTTAGATTTCGCGCCAGAATTAATTCAGCAACAATGCTCTTCATGATTTAAAAATCTGCATGGTTTTCTCCGTTGTGAACTCACATGATTCAGTTTTCATCTCTTAAATGGAGTAGTGTATGATGCGTTTTTTCTGGTGATCTTCGGTCTCTTTAGCAGGCCGATCGATTAGTGATTGATACTTGATAGTCCATAAAGTTGTGTAGTGTGACTTGGTTCCAAACTAAAAGAGCAAAGTTTGAAGCACATACTTCAATCCCATGTTCTTGATCAAAACCCTCTATAGTTTCTCCAAAGTTTCGTATATAAGTATGCTCTTGCTCTGCACTTCACCCATAATTCCAAATTTTAGTTTATAACATGTTAACATTTCAAAAATGAAAAAGTTTATGTAGTAGTTGGTGGGAAATTTGTTTGTAGCCATTTCATTGTTAACTTATCCCTTCGTATGTGTAGCAGTTTGTCTTTTCATGTATAAATTGGCAAGAGGGACGTTTGAATAAATGTCTCTGCAAGAGGCGTCTGTTGTGTGGATTTGTACTTCTTTTTATAAAAAATATATAGATAAGGATATTTATGGATTGGAGAGCAGAAGTTGACGATGGGTGGATTAGGAGTGGGAATGGTTTGTGGTCTTTAAATATATTTGGTTTATAGGTTAGAACGACGGAAGTCGAAAGACGGCTGCATCATGGGTAAGGGGGACCTTGTATGCGTATCAGGTGATAATTCCATTTGGTTGGGAACAGAGGAATGGGACTTTGATGCAGCAGGAAAATTATTTGTCATCTTTGTAGTTGTTGGTTGATGATTTGGTATGGTGAAATTCGGAGATGGGTGTTTTTATAGTAAATAGATTGAAGTGATGTATCGTATCGTAGGAGTTGCTTGTGAACAGGAGAAAGGGTGTGCGGCTGTGCGCTGTTTCATGATGTTGTGTATCTGTGGGAAGTGAAGTTTTAGTTAGTAGGACATGCTTTTCAGCTACATCGGGGTGGAGGAGAAACTCAGAAAGCTTACTCAGCACCGATCTCTAGGCTTTCTTGTTATATCAGTTCATGTTAGAAGTTAGTTTAGTTCTTCGCTTCATAGTCGAGGCCAGCATCAAAGTAATGGCTCTTTGTTTACTTCTTATGCCTGTTCTCCATCTTTTGTCAGCAAGTGATTCTATTCCTAGTTGCAGAAAAAACACTTTACTTTGACCATAACCTCCAACAAAAGAATTCATAATACTTAAACAGACACTCAAATTTGGTTTCCAGCTTTGAGTATGCACGTCTTAAAACTTCAACTCGTCTCCACTATGTCAAATGAATACTCCAACTTACAAAATGATAATCTCGACACTTCCAAAATTTGAGCCACGTCATCGTCAAGTATCCATGAGACACAATGGGGACGAGTTGGTTTGTTTAGTTGTCAATTGAGACGAAGTTGAGGTGTTGAAATGTGCACTCTCAAAGTTGGAGTGCGTGTATATATTATGCCTAAAAAGAAATTTGTATCTTTATCTCTACATTGTGAATAACAAAAAGCATCGATGTGAATTTATGCTCAAGGACTGAAAGTATATGTTCTACATATCTTTACTTTGACTTCTTGGTTACTTTCAACAGGCACGGGGTATGGAAGGGGCAGAGGCGGAGGCTGGGCTAGAGGTTATGGTCGTGGACGAGGCCGAATGGGTGGTCGTGGAGGAAGTGGTGGCGGAAACCAGTATAGGCAAGAAGAGTTTGCTGTCAGAGGTTAAATCTATAGCTTGATATGGAGAAACATTGCATAACCTTTGGCATGGTGTGGAACTCTGAGTGAATTTTATAGAGTTTTGTTTGATGTTACTTGGCAAAGGTTTTGTTATTTTTGATTGGTTTCTTTTTGCCTTAGCTGGAGAGCCATTTTGTTATCTTATATGATTCATTTATTTTGGTGTCATGTAATAAGTTTTCATTTTTTTCAGTGTATATAGACTGTTTACTTCACCTCCCTTTCATAGTAGTTATTCATGTACATCTTTATTGATTCTCTAGTAAATAGAATGTGAAAATATAGTTAAAAAGGTGTACCCCTTTCCTTTAAATTTGAAGTTGCAGTAATAAGTCCCTTGAAGATTATTAACTAGAAATTTCGAGTTTGAACTTTTACATGCAGAACTTTTTGGTAGGAGGGTTAATGGTGATCCTCGAGGTTAATAAATAGTTATGATCGTATCTAGATAGAGGTGATGATCTTTCTTTTACGTCTTCAAGTTGGTCATAATAGAATAGACAGGCAAAGCAGTGAATTCAAATTCACGTCTATACTTTCTTTTTTAATAGAGAGAAGTATTTAAAATATTTCTAAATTTGTCGTGAACTATTAGTTTCGTCTCTAGACTATGGACAGTTTTAAAGTACTTTTCTACTTGACTAATTAAATTTAAATACACCATCGATCTTGCAATATCAGTGAAATACACATCTAAATTCTTGTCAAGTTTAGATATATTTTCCAACATTTCCATCGATTTTTTTATTAAAATCATCATGCTTCTAAAAAGAGTTTGAAAACACTTGTTATATCATGTGGCAAATTGAGGGTGTATCTAAATTCAGTTATTCAATTAGAGACTGTTAATAGTTCATAGACATTGCACCAAGTTTAAAAGTATTTTTAATACTTATTTCTTTTTATACATGCAAAAATTTCATAAATATGTATATAGTTTATATATTTTACAAGTATTACACTAAAATTGACTTTTTTTATCTTTTCATACAAAAATATCTTTTATTTTATCTAGAAGCGAAGAAAAGTTAAATGATGATATCTAGTAAGAATATAAATAGGAATAAAAATAAAATATTAATATTTGTATTAGAACTTGAAGTCCAACAAATCTTAAGGTCAATCAATCCTATTAATACGAACAAGAAGTCTTTATCCATTTTGCGTAATTTGTAATTTAGAAGACTAATTAAAACCTAAACGGACGAAAAGCTAAAAGTCTGAAAAAAATATAGAAGTCGGAGTAAATAAATAAAAATAAACCAAATCAGTAATATATTTCATACGTCATTATTACTAAATCATAATTAAGTAATATGGATAATTTCAGACCTCCCGTCACAACGGAAATAGAAACCAACACGTGTCAAGATTACATACGTGTTGAAAAATCATGTCAACGAACAAATGAACATAGACAGTTTTCAAGCCAGGTTCATTTTCTACCCACTGATCCAATTATATTACTATTTGTTAATTAAAAAATTTCTTATTTATATCTAAATCTTCTCTTCATTTACATAAAAAGAAATTTAATCAATCTTCAAGTTTTTCTCCTGAATTCTCTCTATTTTTCTGCAATTAACCCAGAAAAACAAGGATCCAATTTTGTGTTTATACTAATTCATCATTTAAACATTATAATTAAGTAATTAAGATGAAGAAAAACAACAATGGATGCACAAAGAAGGAGCAATTAGAGTTTAATTATCATGTTATTCATAAGCTTCCTCCTGGTGATAGTCCCTATGTTAAAGCCAAATATGCACAGGTAATATCTTCGTTTCATTTTAACTGTCGTTTTAGCTTGAATAATACAAGACATATATATAATTACTGAATCAAACCTTTTGAGTATATATATTAAATATTGCATATTATATAGTTCAATTTTAGTTTGAAATATCTGAATTATAGTTAATTTGAGACAGATTTTTGAAGTTAAATGGACAGTTAATATGGAATGAAGGGAGTAATGAATTTGTTACATGTTAATTTCATTTAATGTCATTAGTTTGAGTGTTTGATTCATCTATTAAAAGTAGAAATTTTTTTTGGATCTTATGACTTTAAATTAAAATATTTAGATTTATATAATTTACCAAAAATGGAACTAGATTTATTTGGGTTTTTTTTTCTTCAAACATTGTGTGTTGCACGTTATTGAAAATACACTTGCTAATAATATATTTGGTATGATACAATAATAATAACATTATTTCTCTTAAAAGAAATTTTTAAAATGATTTCAATAGTTGTTTGACTTTTTTGTGTCTTTTTTTCCGATAATATCTGGATGAACATTGTTTTTCGGTAAGCTAGTTAAAAATGATAAATAACTTACTATAACAAGTTAAATTATATTGATAGTGCAAAAATTGAGTCGATAAGCAAGGGTGAGCAGTGGTCGTCAGAATTTTGATCAAGGGATGTCAAAATTTAAAGAAATAAATGTTGCGGAAGTCAAGAGATGTCAATATGTAATAACTATTTTTGCCTCGCTATATGGGGTAATTTTCCAACGAAGGGGTGTGAGTTGACACTCCTCAAATGTATATGGCTCCGCCATCCGCGTGTTATTACTTGCAGCTAGTAGATAAAGATGCAGAGGCAGCTATAGTTCTGTTTTGGAAGGCGATTAACGCGGGAGATAGAGTGGATAGCGCGTTGAAAGACATGGCAGTCGTTATGAAACAACAAGATCGCGCTGAAGAGGCTATTGAAGCTATTAAGTCCTTTAGAGACCGATGCTCCAAACAAGCGCAAGAATCATTAGACAATGTCCTCATTGATTTATACAAGGTGCATAAAACACATCGATTTTCTCTTAGTCATTGTTTTAGTTTACTCTTGTGATGATGATATGAGAGGATTCATATAGCTGACCCTGACTTGTTTGAGACTGAGACGTTATTGTTGTTGTTGTTGTCGTTTTTCTGTTTTAAGTTGTTAAAATCCAATGAAGAAGTTGCCTTTAGCTTTAAATGTGTTCAAGAGGATATGGACATCTAGGTAGTTTTTCCTATTTGTCTAAGCTTTGACGGACAGAGTTATCTTTAGCTCCATTGCGTGTGCTAGTGGGATATAGTAGATACTTAATGGAATAGTCGAAGTGCACACAAACTGACTGGTGTAATGTTAACGACTAGCTTCAAGGCAGAGTGTTTTATGCAAGAGTTTTCTCTTGATCAATATTGCACTATTTGATTCGATCATGAATGTTGCAGAAATGCGGAAAATTAAAGGAGCAAATTGAACTGCTGAAGCAGAAGTTACGAATGATTTACAAAGGAGAAGCGTTTAATGGTAAACCTACAAAGACGGCTCGTTCCCATGGAAGGAAGTTCCAAGTTACTATCAAGCAAGAGACCTCCAGAATACTGGTACTTTCAACTATATATGCCCTGTTTTCACAAGAGTTTTAGCTTTTTCACATTGTTTGTGTGAATAAATCGGCTATAAAAAGTGGAGTCGACAACCTGTAAAACAAGATACGTTACCTGCTATAACTTGTATACTGTCGAAGTATATAAGTTAAATCCGTTTTCATATGGGAGAAGCCGTGCACTTGAGAAGTGAATCGAGTGAAAAGCGATCAATTATGTGAATCTCAACTTTGAGGAGTTGGACTGACATCCGTCTTACTGTATATTTGATGCTGAAATGAGTTATTTTGGTTGAGATTTCGATTTTTAAACTTTGAGACAAGGGTTCTCAAGAAACAGCCTCTCTGCCTCTATGAGGTAGTGGTAAGGTCTGCGTACATTCTATCCTTCCCAAACCCCACTTGTGGGATTCCACTGGATATGTTGTTGTTGTTGGTTGAGATTTCGTTTTTTCAACTCAAGTTCTCTTCGTATTTTCTAATCAACTATAAACTCTCTGCATTTTACTTCTTGCTTTTCACTTTAAGCTCCATGGACCATGTTGTTTAATTGCACTTTTCGCGTTTAAAACACATCGTGTTCAAGTGTTTTGATAGTTCTCTACATGGATCATTGTGTAGGGTAATTTGGGTTGGGCGTACATGCAACAATCCAACTATGCAGCTGCTGAAATCGTTTATCGTAAGGCTCAAGAAATCGATCCTGATGCCAATAAGGCGTGCAATCTATGCACGTGTCTACAGAAACAAGCGCGATATAGTGAAGCAAGATCAGTCCTTGAAGACGTTTTACTTGGTAAAATCTCTGGTTCAGATGATCCTAAGTCGAAGAGTCGAGCAGAGGAACTGTTGAAAGAATTGGACCCATTTGGTTCATTTGTAAACACTTCTCCTTCTCCCCAGATGAACTTACAAGATGCATTTCTTGATGGCCTTGATCAGTTGATAAGCCAGTATTGCCCGTTTCGATCGAGACGACTTCCTATTTTTGAAGAAATTTCATCATGTAGAGATCAATTGGCTTGTTGATCTTTGATGTTTGAGTAGCATCATATTACTTGTTAATGAAGAGTAGGCACTTTTAGTAAGGCTACGTACATTAGACCCTTTTGATTGGGTCTTTTTTCAACCCTGTGCATAGTTGGAGCGTTAGTGCACCTGGTATTAGCTTTTCTCTATGTCAAATGGCAATAGATACACATATTTTTGTCAAAATTTTCATTATGTGACTCACAAGACTGGCATCAATTGTTTGAGGCTTCACAAAATAGTGGGACTTCAAATTTTTGGACCAAAAGTTAAAAGATTTGGGTCTACTTTCTTGTAAGACAAAAAATACGATTAACGTTAGTTGTATGAGACACATAATAAAGTTTTTTGTTTTTGTTACATATTGTAGCAATTTGAATGCCTTTCTTGCATCGTTTTAATTTGGTGGATGCTGGTATGCATTTGCAGCGGATTCTTTCCTATTGATACACAGAAAGTTGGACGCGAAGACATTGAGATCGATTGAATTCATTGATTATGTGCTATATCAATTATCACCAGCAGTAGTTTTAATATTTTAGTGATAAAAAAATTAAGAATTTTCAATATGAGACTTGAAAATTTTAAAATATTAAAGAAAAGAATTAATTAAATGCAAAAAATACTACCAACAACAAACTTAAAAGATGTTACTCAATTTCAGAAAGAAAAACATTGGATGTAATTTTCTAACCTTTTCTCGTTTGGAAAAAAGTTATATTAATAATCTCAAAGCATGGAAAGTAAATAGTTGCATAGAAATTGAGAAATTTAATTTAGACAAACAACAACGATAACATAATCAGTGAAATTCCACAAGTGGGATATAAGAAGGATAAATGTATACAAACCTTATTTCAGTTCAGGGTTCCTCGTCTCTTTTTTTTTTTGAAAAAGAAAAAAAAATGGGGCGAAGGTTGTGGGGAGAAATGATAAGAAGATATTGGAACATAAATTTGGACAAACAACATTAAATAAAATTTAACATAGTACAATTCGAACAATTCACCTAAAAAGGAGAAAAATAATCAGGACAAACTAATCCTAATTAATATACAATCTACATTATAATATAGGCCAATTCCTCTTGTGTACTAATAATACACCATTATGAAATAAAAGCCAATTAATTGGCTGGTGATTAGTAGATTTGAGGTAAAAATAAATAATTTCTTTTTTGTGTCTGATGCAAATTAATTTATCGAACACATTTGAAGCCAGGACAAACTGATAAAATGATAACGAGAATCAAAGCTAGGATAATCCCTAACACAATTAGTTTAATCTTCATATTTTCATACCATAACTTCCTCCTTATCTTTTTCCCTTGTTGCCTAAAATCTTGAGCCTGAAAATACCACCAAAAAAATTAATAAATTTTCAGGTCAAATAGACGAATTAGACTGAATTTGAGTTAATAAATAGGTTCGTAATTAAGCCAACCAAAAGGATTGAAATAGGTTAGATAAAAAACGGGCTAAATAGTAAGTCAAAAGTCAATTTAGCCGACTCTTATTGAGTTCTTTTTTTAAAAAAAAAGTATAATTCTTATTATTTGTTTAAGAACTTATAAAAAAAATCTTTTTATTATCACAATATATAACATATCGCAACAAGATTGCTCATGCATCAATTAAACATATGCAGTGTTGTATTAAGCTAACCTGCGATCGAAGATTCTCTGATTTATCAACTAGAAGTTCAATCTTCTCACCGCGATCAAGAACCTAAAAAAAACATCGTATAAGCAATTACGTAGCATAGTCAAAGGTCAATATCGTCTTTCTTCCGGCTTATTTGACTCCCTTGCCGTGGTTATTTATATAATACTCTGAAATAGAAATTCTTTTAAAAAACACACGAAACAATGATATGAACACTTTCCGTAGAAAAAGCACAAGAAAATGTGAATAATCCAAAGGTGACATTAGCATGACAAATAGGTGACCTGGGCCAAAGAAAACTTTTTATGATGGTTATATCTAACAAGAAAAAACAAATATATTTTTATATTTTGATACATATATTCATAACAATATCATTTGTTTGAATATTTTTTAATTATTAATATAAAATATCATTATAAAAAATATATGA
This sequence comes from Solanum medicagineum, assembly GCA_026153255.1. NCBI lineage: Eukaryota > Viridiplantae > Streptophyta > Magnoliopsida > Solanales > Solanaceae > Solanum > Solanum medicagineum. The sequence continues at coordinate 22,650,441 of JAPFFP010000113.1, forward strand.
TATAACATAATATGAAAATTCAATTTCAAAAAAAATTTAATATCCATAGTAAAATATTATTATAGAGAAGTCCGACGCAAATAAAGGTATAACTTTATATAGGTTAAATTTGACAACCCTATTAACAATTTAGAGCAAATAACAATAATTATAAAATAATCCATTTACCTTTTCAATGTTTTGCATCATCACTCCCTTAACTTCGGAAACTTGAGCTTTCACCTTAGCAAGTTTGTTAATTTCTTCAGGATTATCAACACAATACTTCATTTGCTCTTTTAATTTTGGCCTACAACAATAGAGGATTGATTGATTAATTAGTTCGAAAACAATTATTTGGCAATGCATATACAATAGAGTTTAACTTATATGTATTGATTCTACGCTATTAAGTTATTTTTACCTTTTTTTATATGACAGATAGTCATAAGTTGACATGCAACTAGCCGTCATAGGAAAAATTACCTAATTACACTTCTTTATTTATTATATTTTTTATTATTTCCACTCATTTTCAAAAAATTCAAAATCCCTTTTTTTTCATTTGAATACATTAATTCAGTAATTCGTATACAATAATTCATTGATTCAGATACATTTATTCTAATTTTCTAACTATCTCTATATTCAATGTATCATGCTTTTAATTTTACCTGCTGATACTTAAAAATCCTAAGTTTTGTATCCAAAACTGAATTAATGTATCCGAATTACTATGTTTTTAAAGGAATTTCTGTAGGTACGTTTTAACTGATTTGATAACAGTGTTGATATATATTATACAGGTAATGTATATAAGTTAAACTCGAAATAATGAAATGATAAAATTTAGTAGGTACCCAAATTCTTTGCTTAGACTTTTAGGGGCTGCAGTAGTAGCTTTTCCTCCACTATATTTCTTGTTAAAGTCATCCTTGATGCGTTCCAAAAAGGCAATGGGAAGTTGCCTGCCTGCTGATTCAGTAGCAACCACACAGTAGGCTGCAATAATATCAAAAAAATCGTGTAAGTTGTACAATATTTGATTGATCGTATGAAAAAAATCAAAATAAATACTGAAAAACTATCCAAAATCTTATATTTCTATTTACAAATTCCGGAAACCTTAGTTTTTTGGCAAAATTATCATTTTGTCCCTTCTAGTTTTTTGGAAAAATTATCATTTTATCCCTCTCGTCAGCTTCTCTGAGTCATATTTGAATGGTTTTGAAAGTTGATTTTTGAAAATCTTGTAAAAAGTTGAGTTTTTGTTAAAGAAGTTAGTTCTGGAGACTTAAGTTGCCCAATTTTGAAATTTTGAGTCATTCGGAGATTCAAGTATCAAAACAGAATATTGTTGATTCCATCAGTTTCGGAACAATCTTGAACAATTTAGTGTGAAGGAAGTGATTTTTCAAGGAAATTTTGAGAACATGTGTTTTTCTGGTGAAAAAAAAATATTTTTGAATAATCAAATATTAGAAAATGATTTCTTTGTGAATAAATAATTTATGAAAAATGACTTCTGTCACATCAAACATATTCATTATGCAATTTATACATAATCGATCAATAACCATGCAACATTACAAGAAACACAAATTTCTAAATGGGTTCATGATTGATGAATCTTCACTGTTTCTATCGCGCTCACCTCGCAAATAAATAGATCTATCCAATTGATCAAAAATCAAACAAGTTGAGATCAACAATTTGAACCAACATTGTCCACATCTTTCCTTTTATAAATATGAGAAAAAATATTTATTTATAGAATCCACGATGATGAATGGAAAAGAAATTAAAAAACTCACTAAATCCATTCTCCGCAAGGAAATTGAAAGTATGGCCATCACAATTGTAGGTGAACCTATTGTTGGACGCGGGTAATTTCTGGAGGCATTGCAAGGCAATGGTATTGAAATTACCCGAGAACTCAGTATATTCAGCTAAAATCACTGTTCCTCGGGCAACAAAACTGTAGATTAATGTTTGTTGCCCCATCTTCCCCTTGATCTTTCAATTTCTCTTGAATCCTTTCGTTAACGAAAGGGAAAAAAGGATTCTAGAGAGAAAGAGAAAGAGATCGAAGGGGAAAAGAGGACAGAGGAATGGAGATGAGAGAAATAGGGATAATATTTTGCATGCATGCAAAAGGAAATTATTAGAGGAAATTTATTGGTATATGAATGTTTTTTCTTTATATACTTTTTGGAGTCAAACATATTTTATTTCTGTTAAATATTTTAAATTATTGATTAGTATGATTATATTCCTCCATTTCAATATATATCTAAAAGTTGAAAATTAAAAATTTTAGGAGTCAAAAATATTTTATGCCCGGTAAATCTTTTAAATTGTCGATTATTATAATTTATAATTTGTTTTCTTTTGTTTAAGTATTAAAGAAATTATCAATTTATCTATATTCAGTCAAATTTTTTTTTTTTTAAAAAAAGTTAATCTGTCAATCCTTGAGCCAAATAAAATAGCATATTTAAAACTTAATTATATATACCCCTTATTTTGAATATTGATAATCTCTCTTTTGGCTCTCTCTTGGCGAATTGCTTTGGCTTTTCTGTCGTACATAATATATTCTTGCTTTTGGGTATAAAATTATGAATTTCTTCAAAATATAGTGTAGTTATTTGTTACGATATGGCTAATTTACTGAATTATTCACTGCTGTTATTTTATTTTTCTCATTTTGCGTATTGACTACATAACTTGTTTACTGTAACATTGAATTGGTTGAGAGATTATTGTATTTTTTAAATTGAGTTTTTCTTTCTTTGCGTGCTTGTTCGTTGTAAAATTTATTTGTTACAGAATTGCAAGTTACCTAGTATTACTTTACGTGTGCATGTAATTTTTTGTTGTTGTTTTGAGTTTTTAGTGTTGATTTTGATTATTGTATATTATTCCTAGTGTATTTGTGAGTTATTATTTTTAAAAGAAAAAAAGAGGAGACGATGTACTTCCAAATATATATATATATATATATATATATATATATATATATCACTTAAAATTTATCAATGTTAATAATATTTATCAAGTATTTATTTTTCACTCAATAAGATGATTTAATATCATTAAACTAATATCACATAAAAAATAAATTTATAAATGAATATTAAACCGTGCACAACACAAAATTTTCGTAACCAATATCTATATAATTCCTCTCAAAAAATAAAATTATATATATATATATATATATATATATATATAATTGGGACCTCTCATGAAAAATAGTTCAATCTGTGAGATGTGTCTTTATTTTGTATTAAACTCTCAATAGATTTTTTTTTAAAAAAAGAAGATTTACGCTAACCAATCAAATTCCAGTTTACTAATTTACACCAAAATTTGTTAATTTGATAGTAAAAAACACATTTGAATTATTTTGATTTTTTAAAATTTTTGTACATAATAAATTATTAAGAGTATAATTTTTTTTAAATCTAATTATCACCAACTTTTAATGAAAACACACACCTCAACAATTATTTATTGTTCATATATCAAAACTTAAACAATTGATAATAATTCGGTTATCAACGTCAAAAAAAAAAAAAAAACTTTAAATACGAATAAACTCACCCACCCACCCCCACCCCGCTCACATTGATTTTAAAAATAACCCCCTATAAATAAATTATAGGCGCCATAACAAACATCCTCATCAATATTTTTAGTATCTATAACTTGAGAAAACAATTGTTCCAGTGGGTTCCTCTAAATGTCATTTATAGTTTTTCTACACAAACTAACAAACAAATAAAAAAATTATTAAAATTAGTAGAAAATATATTCGTTATATACTATGTCGGTATATTTATACCATATTGATATCATATAGAATTGAGTTTAATCATTTGTGATACCCTGTTGGTATATGTATACCCTATTGATATATCATACAAGCAGGTGTTGATATCAGCATGACGTCAACGCGTGGATTGATACATCATACAAGCAGATGCTGATGTCAGCATGACATCAACGCGTGGATTTTAATATTAGGGGACAAAATTTTAATAGTAAGGGGTACAAAATGTAAAGAGATATATGAATGTAAATAGTTTGCTTAGTTTTTCCAAAAGGTAAATGGTTTGGGCCATGAGTCCATAATTTGACTTGGGGTATTAAGGGTAAGTAGTTTCAAAATTAGATATATTTTGTGTGTTTTTTCATAAATAAATTAGGTTGGATCTATTTTCAATAAATAGTGTGATAATTGGGTGCGTGTAATTTTCCCATCCAACGTGGTTTTTGGCCACGTTACATTAAACCCTACCCCTATCAACAAGCAGAAGCAATATCATCATTGATGCACTACTAAAACTTGGTGCCAAATCACTTAATCATGGTGTTTATCTTTATATTACACAGTTTTTTTTTTCTATATAAATACACAATTTTTTTGAGGTCAATGGGCGCTCCAGCACCCGACAGGCGCCAAGTGGATCCGCCCCGGATTTGAAGTTAGTTTCTTTAATTGATGGTGAGATTTGGTTTAGTTTTAGTTGTCTCTAGTCCTATTTAAAATTTTGGCTTTCATTTTGGATTCAAATTCTTGAATGTGCCTTGAAATCAATTTTATGTGGCTTTGATCTTTTGTTCGTAATCCTAATGAGCAAATATATAATAGTTAATTAGCTTAACATAATTATAGTTTGTATTAGTTACTGTTCATGTCAAACATTTAGCTGTAATTACAATTTGAGTTTTGCATAATTCGTGTGATTTATACAAACATTATGCACAATTATACAAAACCTGTGTGTGAATCAAATTGTATAGCTAAATATACAAACATTGCAAATTGTATAACTAATTATACAAACGTTGTGCATGAATTGTATAATGAAATATACAATACAAAAATTGTGAATTGTATAACGAATTATACAAGCACATACAAATATTGCGCATATTATACAAACGCTTCTATAACTAAAGTTATGAAATGTAATTATCCAAATTATAGTTATGGAGCATAATTATGATATTTTTGAATGACTATATGTGAAAATTCATCTTTTTTATTTCTTTTGGGAGAAATTAACATTAACACCTTGTTTGGATGGTTGTTAGCCGTTGTATTATATTGTATACTTAAATACAATATTTAAGTAATTTTTTCTTAAAACAAAAAGGCAAAGCAATAATATATACCTCTTAATTTTGCAATTTAAAACAAATATACCTCTCATTAAAAACCCAAAAAAAACCAGACATACTCCTAGGGTCTCACAAATGGTGCATATCAACATATGATGTATATTACCCTTTTAGTTAACAAATAGAATTAAAAAGAAAAAAAATCTAAACAGATTTTTAAATTTATAAAACATCATTTTAATCCATTTTTTTATCCACCCAAACCCAATTCAATTAAAACAAAATCATCTAATTTATATTTAGATTCTATAAATTTGGGTGGGGAATAAATGGGTAAAAGAAAAGGGGCGAGACAATTTTTTTAACGATACGTGATATTTTTAAAATTTTAAAGATTGTATTATAATTTTTTAATTAAATAAATATAAATATTTTAATAACGAAGATATATATACATCATTTGCTTAATATATATATGTATTGCTTTTTTAACTAGGAGTACATTTGCTTTAAGAACTCATGATTAGTTAATTGGAATTTCTGAGCAATTAAGAAAAAAACCAAATGTTTGCAGAAGGGTAATTATGGAAATTCACATTCCATTTCCGCCCTTTTCACCTTCCCATTTCCCGCCAAAATATAGCGAAGAACACTTTAGAGAGAGAGAGAGAGATCGCAGAAGCAATGGATATGGAGTTTCCAGATGCAGCAGAGCTCGAATGGCTCGAAGCCAACGCTACTTACCCTGACGAAGAAGACGATGACCTCGAATTCGAAGACGATTTTCTTCAACAACCTCCATCACCACCAGGATCCGAACAAATTACATCCCAACCCGACCCGAAACCAACTCTCTCGCTTCCCCCGAAACCCTCACTACCGAAGCCTCAACTTCAGATCAACAGTAGGAAGCGGTTCCTGCCTGATGATCCAGAGTCGTTGTCGGATGACAGAAATGTAGTAGTTATCACTGAGGAGAAGAGGAGTAGAGTTGAGGATAATGATGAGGATTGGCTTAGGTATTCACCTCCGAAGCAGCCTGAGGAGGAACTTATGGTGGTTGAGCAGGAACCGGAACCGGAACCAGAAGAGAAGATTTTAGCTAAGTATGCTTTGGAGATTGATGGGGATTGTACACCAGTGACTGGTTTGGATGGTGAGAGGGTTTATGCTAAGATATGCAGAGTTGAAAATGAAAGGTTTAAGAAACTAGAGGTTAGCGGATATTCTACTGGTGAGTTCAGTTTCTATTGGTATCTGTAAATATTGCATTTTTATTTATATCATGTCAGTTTTTTTTTTCCCAATGGATCATATGCGCCTATAATTTAGTCTGCCTGACGAGCTATTCACTTTGTGTTGTGATTGTTGGATGTCCGAGTCTTAGTATAATGGTTAAAGAAGCATAGATTTTGGGTTAAAGTTTCTGCTGTATGTTTGTGAGGGATCAAGCAAAGAGAGATGCCAACACAAAAGAAAGTGTGGGTAAGTGAATTTGACTACGCCACTACGGTTAGAATTTTATGAAAAGGAAAGGGAACTGGAGTGTGTTAGAATCCGATATTGGTTGGGAACGGATTGGTGGTCGGCTTAAATTGACGTTGACAATCCTCTCTCATGAACTAGTTTTTGAGGTTGAGTTATGCCAAAGTATCATATTTTTAATCTGTGTCAAAACCAAGTTCATTCTTGTTTGGGCTCCCGATTGCTCCAGTTTGGCTTGGGTCTGAAAGGGGTGTTAGAGTGGGTTAGTGTTCCACATGGATTGAGCAATGGACTGATTGTCTACTTAAATGGACTTAGACAATCCTCCCTCACGAGTTAACTTTTGGGTTGAGTTAGGCCAACATTTCATATCTTTAGACAAGTGTAAATTGATTGATTTTCATTCACATACTCCCTTTGTGCTTACTTTTACGTACTTTTAACTTTTTACCTGGTTCCTTCATAGTTGTCCTGATGTAATTAGATGATACATATACTGGAATTGATCAAGCATTTCTGTACCTACTGTAAAAGCTTACGAATGTAAAAATACTACTCCAGATTATCTTTGTTCTCTGCATAATAAACCATCCTCTTCATTTCGTTGGCATGCTCTGTGTTTCTTTTCCATCTTTTGTTGCCTTGAATATCTAAGAGAGTGCAAATGTTATTCAGGTCTTATTCAGGAACCTGTCAGGGTGCTAATGCAAAGAGTGGAACATGACCAATTCAAAAAGGTGTGGTTTTTATTTGGCCATCCAAGCTCCACTATCATTCTATCAATCAATCATTTAATCAATTTATCAACTATGCCTCAATTCATTCTCCAATATAAAGCTAAATTTTCTCTGGGTGATCCTGTCGAATTGAAACAGAAGAAAGATGAGAGGAGAAAATAATTTGAAATTCTCTTTGGCATTTACATATTCCTCCGAGGTCCATGGTTAGAGAACAATGAATTCATACTTGTCAATGGAATAAGTAATAACAAGTAGTTATGAAATGGAAAAGGAATGTGATCAGTTCACAAGAGTTGAGTTATTGAATAAGGTTGCCTAAATCTCTGAAACTATCATCACAGTTTTGAATTGTCTTGCATATTAAATCGGAGGAAAACAATTCGCTACTATAAACTCCTTTTAAGAAGATGAAAAGAGGGTATTTGTCCGATCCTGTCAATTATAGTTCTTTTTGAGGTCCTGCGTTGTTTTCTTTCTTTCTTTCTTTCGTTCTCCTTGGACTATTTTAGTTTCTGTTCTTTCTTTCTGCCTGCCAAATTTGAGATTAGTGTACTAAATATACTGATATTACTTCCTCGTTTCATCTCGACTTGGCTTTGAATAAAATATCTTAGTTACCCAAGCCCTTTTTCTTAATAGGAGGGAACCTTTGATGGTCACAGGTTGTCTATGTACCTCATTTCCCTGGTGGAGATTTTGTGAAATGAATCATTAACCTTGTAACTAAAGTTTCCAGCAATTGTTTATGTGCATTTTGCCTTTTTATGTATGAGATCTTTGTTCATCCTTGAAAGCTTTCCTCCTTTGTCTTGAAGACCCTGGAAGCTAGTTCTGAAGATCTAAGTGAAGCAAATCTTCCAATAGGAAATGTGGTGAATGAGCAACTTTGGGTGGATAAATATGCCCCTAGTTCGTTTACAGAGCTTCTCAGTGATGAGCAAACAAATCGTCAGGTACTGCATATGTTAGCAATTTATATATTCTTATAATGGTTTCTATTTAGTACAAAAAAGACATACTTAGTGTAGTTCCACAAAGTGGAGTTTGGGAGGGTATAGTCTATGCAGACAGTACCCCTACCTTAGAGGTAGAGAGCTATTTCTGAGTAGACCTCCAGCTCAAGAAAAACAGTCCAGAACACATGGTTTCTATGTAGTATATTTCATTTAAAAATTTAAGGTTTTCACCTATCAATCTTTTTAGGGGTATTCTTAGAGATATTCTGATTTGATTTCTGGTCACTCTCCTGTAGGTGCTAATGTGGTTGAAGCAATGGGATTCCAGTGTTTTTGGGGTTGAAATTAAGAGTACTACAGATGATGTCTTGTCTTCTCTGAAACGGCATTCATTGGCTGTCCAACATCCAAGACGTTCTTACAAGAGTTCTTTTGGAAATAACAGAGAACCCAGAATAGACAATGAAAAAGCTCAAAATGATTTGCATCCAGATAATAGTGATTCAGACAGAATTAAGGACCTTTGGGACAAGAAGCACCGAAAAGGTGGTCCTCCAGAACAGAAGGTCAGTCAAATTGGCCCTTTCTCCACTTTCTTTCGTTGGTACTCAAAGCCCCAACCGTCTAGTTGTTGGTGGATGACCCTTGCTAGGCTATCCCTCCCTTGTCAATCTTATAGTTTGTGTTCAGAAGGAACCTTAGCTTGTGTTTATTATCGCTTGCCTTGCTTTGATTTTCTTATATAAAGCACATAATCAAAGAGTTGATTCTGGTCTTCTCTTTTCCCTCCTTCATTTTGCACAATCTTATTGTAGCAATTGTTTCTCTTTTGAAATATTCTTCTTCTCAAATATTAGCATCAAAGGGTGTGTCCTAGTGATCAATGAAGTGGGCGAGAGCCATATGGTCTCAGGCACGGGGGAAAAAATACTAGGTGATCTTTTCCACCTGTCCTAGCTTTGGAGGACAGAGTTACCTGCTTATTGGAGGTGGGAGGTGGCAGGTATCCTGTGGGATTAGTTGAAGTGCCCGAAAGCTGGTCCGGACATAGATTTTTATTTTTTCTAAATATTAGTAACTTTAAGATGCAGTCAACAAACAATGAAACCAAGGATCATAAAATCCTTAGGGTTTGTTTGGTTTGAAGATAAGTTATGATGAGATTAGTTATGCAAGGATTAGTTTTTTGGGATTAGATTAGTGGTCCTGGTGCCTTATGATCTCTTGTTATGCACTTCCGTATTTTGCATTTGTGGTCATATCCCCATTATATGAAGTTAGTTACAATTCTCCCCAATCCTCTATAATACATATTGCACATATGGAAATAATGGTAGTTTTATACTTATCGCCTGTTTGTCCTCTGCTTTTTAGTTCCTTGTTTCTTTCTCACTTTTATTCTAAGTTTACTAAATTGTGAGAACCCAACTTGCTTGCAGATTCTTTTGCTTTGCGGTCCTCCTGGGCTTGGGAAAACAACACTTGCACATGTTGCTGCTCAACATTGTGGGTATCGAGTGGTTGAGGTCTTGTAACCCACTCATCCCAAACTGTTCCATATAGTTGTTCTTTGAACTTTTATCTTATTATCACAATCATTGTCAAAGAGGTCTGGTGAGAGATTGTTAGCTCATTGCAAGTACATTGATGAATTATTTTGTTACCATGAAGGATCTGAAAAGGTTATTTAACTCATTCCACTTATCTCTAAATCCTTGGGTGCTAGTAGTTTGTCTCTTATGTTGAATAAAAACTTTTCCATGAATTGTGTATTCTTTAAGATCAGATCAGATGTAAAAACAAATGTGCAGTTCAACTTGACCTACATATTAAAATCCTGAAACCAATGGACACTCTGGACAGGCGTCCTACATTCTAGTGCATGCTTGACTTCTTTCAAGTTTGATGGATAAGTTGATAGCAAAACTTAATTTCCCTGCTAAAAATGAGTTACACAAAGTGCCTTCATACCTACCACCAACCTTGAATATCCCCCGAATCAAATTAATATGCAGTAATATGTGTCTGTTTGTCTGTTGATTGAAATGGTTCCTTTGCAGATTAATGCAAGTGATGATCGATCATCTGCCAGTATTGAAGCTAAAATACATGATGTGGTTCAAATGAACTCTGTGACTGCTGATTCAAAGCCCAAATGTTTGGTCAGTTTAAAGTTATGCTTTTTAGTTTTAAATCTTCCTTTGATGATTAAAAAGCCAAATATGTTTTGAGAATGTAGTTGTGATTTTCGATTTCAAATATTTTTCAGTAGAATCTACAATTCTTTTTCTGAACCATGGTTCATCCTTTACTATTCTAGGTTATTGATGAAATTGATGGGGCTCTCAATGATGGAAAGGGAGCTGTTGACGTCATCATTAAATTGGTAACATTTGTATTTGCTTTTGATTTGTTTCACCCGGGTAATTTAGTAATAATCCCAGTAGTACTGGTATAATTATAGCTGTAGGAAAACTGTATGTGGATCTTTTGTGTTGCTACAGTAATATCAGTGGCTCCTGAAGAGTCATTTGAGCTATTTTCAGCTCCTTGAACCCCTCTTGCTTGTCGTCATATTCAAATTTTAGAAGTAAAAAAGAACTAAGATTTGTTAAGAATTTTAATATTTTACAGCTTGAATGATACATATGTTCAACTTTATAAATCAACTAGTCACTCCAAAAGTGAGGGTTGAGCTGTCCTTTTTCTAGCCCTAGCTTTGCTTTATTAGTTTATGCAGCTTATGACTCACAAATCCTTAAAACCACCGTGGTAGAAACTTCCACTTGTTATTTGCTTACCACAGCAAGTTGATCTGCTGGAACTTGATAGAATTATAATATCAATACTATGGAGTACTCTGTGGCACTATATGTGTATTCAGTGTAATTATGAAGTGAATTTCAACCTTTGGCTGGATCTCTTATTTTGACAGTATGTATGTTTCTGATAGAATGACAGCGTGTGCTTTATTAATGTAGGTTTCTACTGAAAGAAAATTGCATGCAGGCAAAGAAAATGAACCTGAGGGAGGAAATGCTGGGCAGAAGTCATCAAAAAAGAGGCATCAAAAAACATCTTTGTTAAGACCTGTAAGAATGAATTCATCTAAAAATGTTCATTTGTATAGTAACTTGGCTGTATTCATGCATTCTCGAATCTCAATTTTGCGTGTTTCATTTGCAGGTTATTTGCATATGTAATGACCTTTATGCTCCTGCCTTAAGGCCTTTGCGTCAGGTGGCAAAGTAAGTATTGCTTAAATTATGCAAGACATCAGATTGAAGTGCATAGATTAGCATCTAGAGATCTAAATACTAGGTCCATGAAGAAAGTCGTAGACTCAACAATCACTTTAATGACATTGCTGGTTTCATATGGATTCTATAGAACTTGATTTTGAGTTTGTTAGGGTTCTTATTGCTATGCACTTGCATTCTACCTTTAGCTGTCTATTCTAGTTCTATGTGTCAGTTGGTTTGATTTTTTGGTTCCGTTGGAGCTTCAAGCACAAAGCACAATGAAGTGTGGGATTCAATGAAAAATGGCGCAAATAAAT
>JAPFFP010000113.1:22665269-22684162 GCA_026153255.1 Solanum medicagineum
CATTCGGTGTGCCTTTACATAAAATATTATCTTTCCCTGTGTTAAAGGAGTCATACCTTTCCATACTAAAGATGGTTCTCTAGGGAAATTAAAATATACTAGATTAGCATAACAATCAACCAAACCATAACATGATACTAACCAATCCATGCCCATAATTACATCAAAGTCAGATAGAAACAACTCAAATAAAGCAACTATTGTGTCCTTACCCTACACAGATATAACACAATCTCTATACACTCTATCCACTGATAAGGCCAGCCCAATCGGAGTCATAACCATATATAGCACATTAAAAGTCTCAACTCGTCATTCTAAAGATATAGCAAAAGATAGGGATACATACGAATACGTAGAACCAGGATCAATAAGAGCATATGCCATATGAGAATTGACAATAATAATATCTATGACTACAACATTCGATCCCTCGACATCCTGTCTGGCCATAGAAAATAATCTCGATAGTCCACCTACTCCCTGAGCAACTTGTGCACCCTGTCGACCCTGTCTATGAGCACCCTGTGGAGTGGCCCTAGCTGGCTGAATCTGAGCCTGAGTATATGCCACATTTCTCTGCACCTGTGTAGTAGCATGACTAGTACCAGATTCTCCCTTAGGACAAAATTTAACAATATGACCTCTTTCACCACAAGTAAAACAAGGACCACCAATACCAAAGCAGCGACCACTTTGATTCCTACCACAATTAGAACACCTTGGATGTTGTCTAGACTGGAAAGAATTATCACCCTTCTTCTGCATCTGTTGTTGGCCCTGTTTAGCTGGATAACCACTCTTAGAAGATTGCACCACTGATCTGACTGAGTAGGCCTAAACTGCCCACGATGAAATCCACTCTTGCCTTCAGATGGGGCACCACTGAATCCACCTATATTACGTGCCTTCTTTTTTCCTCATTCGGTTTTCTCCATCTCCCAATAGGATTCACAATAAAGAGCAGTGTCTACCATATCTGCATATGTACCATTTCGCATATCTTGTAACACAGGACCACAGTAACGGTGCTCTAATCCATCCACAAATCTCCTCTCCTTCTCCCTTGGATCTGCAAAAAAAAAATGGGACATACTTGGACAATTCAGTGAACTTGGCCTCATACTCTGTAACTGTCATATTGCCCTGACGCAGATCATGGAATTGGCGGCTCATGTCATCTTGTTTGCTTAATGAAATAAACCTGTCCTTAAACATTTCTGAAAACTCTAGCCAGGTGATAGGTGGTGACCCTGCTTCTCTAGCTCTCTGAATAGAAGTCCACCATGCCTTTGCATATCCTAAGAACATAAAAGTGGTAAATTCCACACCACGAGTCTCCTTCAACCCCAATATAGTAAGTATTTTTTCACAACGATCAAGGAACTTCTGAGGTTGAATATAAGCTTATGTCGCATCAAATTCTAGTGGCTTAAGGTCCATGAAATTCTTAAGATCTTTGGGTTGCACTATAGTTGCAACTGGATGATCAACTTGTTAAGGGGCCAAATGTGGTATCTGAGTCGCCAACATTCAACTGAACTTGTTCTTGCATTTGGGTAGTAGTCTGAGGAGCTGGGGTTCCACCCTGATTAGGCACCGATGCCTCTGACACATTCACCAACCTCATCACAACATATGTAGGTAAAGCGACAGTAGGTGTAGCAGCTAGCACTGTCTGTGGGGCATCCTGAACAACCTGTTCTTGCACTTGTTCTGGGGCAACAGCTCGGGTCTATCCCTCATTCATAACTCCTGATTGAAGAGCTGTAGATGCCCTAGTCCGAGCTCTAGTAGGATGAAACCTACCCTGACTACCACTGGAGGTAATACCATGACACCCACCACGTCCAACAGCTGCATTAGATCGAACAGCAGAGGAAGAGCTACATCTCTTAGCCATCTGCGAAAATATTTAAAAGTTAAGCTTGATTCAACTCAACGCATGAATAAGGAATGAAAAAAGAGAATACATCATAAATGTTTAGTAGCCTCAAGGTCATAAGTATGGGCGCCTACATAGGTATGAACAAAGACTCTACCAAACACTGCTCCATGAGCCGGTACATAAAGCCTAAGCTCTGATACCAACTTTGTCACATCCAAAAATACCCCCTAGATGTGACTAGCACCCGCGCTCATATTTCTCGGGAGAACCAAATATTCTTACACACCTAAACTATCCAAGAACTAAGAATATAATATGTGCAACTCCAAAACTCATCAATACTTATAACAATAGAGTAACTAGCAAACCAAAATCACATATAAATTTATGAAAGGAAAAGTTCACTTAACAAAAATATCTCTAGCCCAAATCCCACAATAAGATCATAGAACATGTAATAGATTGATATGAGTTTAACTATCGGGCATACAAACCCCAAAAAGATGAAAAACATAAACTATACTAGATAGAGCTAAAGTAGTAGCCTCCACGAATAATGTGAAGGCTCACCTCAGCAACAGAGTCTACGAAAATGAACTCGTCAGCCACAAGTCTCGCCCTCTGCAACAGTATCTGCATTGACATGCAAGTAAGGAGTGAGCTATATATAAATATAACCCAGTAAGATCCTCGACTCGCTACTTTAATACCCCTGGAACAAGAGTTGTAAAATGCATGTGCACAACGGATATACATAAATAATATACATAAGAATATACTTCATAATAAGCTCAATAAGTTCAAACAAATGTTCAAAAAGGGTCACAACATGTCTCAATTCAATCCCCACTCAAAACCTGTCATAAACGGCAGCGAAGGAGAATAAACCCATTACCCCAACAAGTCCATGGCAGCATGCTCACGAGTTAAATGGATAACGGATGGAGCAACTTAAAGCCTATAGTCCTTCTTTTAGGATGCCTTTTGTGGTAATGTCTGGACTGGTTATCTTTTTAAGGATCTGTTTCCTGCAGAATTTAGTTTGTTGAGAATAGTGCCTTGATTACATACAATTGTAATGACGGGTGACAGCAGATGGCATTAGTAGAATAAGTAATGACTGTAATCCGCACAGATTGTGCTCGATCATTCTTCGATATAACCTCAAGTTAGATGGGAGGGAACATGCAGTTTGGTTGGTAAAGACAATGAGAAGGGAGTCTCTTCAGTTGTGTCTTTTGCCCTTCTAAATGGTGTCTTTCTTTTATAAAGTAAATTCTTTTATTACCTATCGAGGGAAACCTGCAAGTCATACCAAAAGGAGAGAACCTACATCAAAACAAACTGAAGGTAAAGGACGCTGTTTCATTTTCTATATTTTTTTGGGATTAAGTGGGTTCTAAATGGTGTCTTTTTTTATAAAGTAAATTCTTTTATTACCTATTTCTGCTGTTTGTTATCTTTTCCTCCTTTGTTTTTTATCTTGCTGCACATTTTGTATGCATCATCTTGGTTCTCTCTCTACAAATGTTATTCCTACTTTAGTGATCATATCATAAAAATTAAAATGTTGTTCTTGAGGGGGAAATGATATAAGATTGCAATTTTATTTTTTTTTGAATTAATGACAAGTATTCTTATTGGATCTTTGCTTAGCTGCTGTAATT
The DNA here is from genome assembly GCA_026153255.1 of Solanum medicagineum. Classification (NCBI taxonomy): domain Eukaryota; kingdom Viridiplantae; phylum Streptophyta; class Magnoliopsida; order Solanales; family Solanaceae; genus Solanum; species Solanum medicagineum. Next base: position 22,668,825 of record JAPFFP010000113.1, read on the forward strand.
GCTTATTTATCCAATGTCCTGCATTTTCCTTCTTTTTGTGCATTGAATTGTTACATCTTGCTAAGTATGTTTTCCTGTTAATCGGAAACTTGAACTTGATTTTTGAAGTTATTTTTTCCAGACTGTGACATAAGATCGTGCCTGAACACCCTTCAGTTTCTTAACAAGAAAAAGGAGACTCTTAATATGGTATGGCTTTATAGACACCATGCATTTCTTTTTGTGGTATTAGTCCAATAGAGGGAAGAGGTTAAGAATTTAGCAAAAATCATACTATTGTGACTTGTAAGATCAGTTTGCTTGCAACTAGCTTTCCGTCAAGGATGTTTTCCTTTTTTTCTTTTTTAAATAATTACACGAGGGGTAGGAGGAGGGGATTACAAGGTGGGGAATCAAACCCTTTCCAATAAGTTGAAGATTCAGGTAGCCAGTCAACTCAACTGAGCTACGAAGATTCCCCCTCAAGGATGAAATTGAAAATGCTTATTAGATAAAAAATTGCCTCGATCAACCATGAATCACAAAATCAACAATATGTAACATCTGTTAACTGTGTAAGTCTGAATCTGTTTGTTTTTTTTGACTAATCCAACCCTTCACTTATCATGTGAATTCTAGGAATATTAGTTGATGGTTCTTACCCACCACCATTAATTAACTTCTGTGGAGCCATTCTGACTTCTTTAATGAATGCTTTGTAGAGTATAATTTTTTTGTTTCAACATCTGAAAAATGTCAAATTCAAGTGAAAAACAAGTTATATCATGACCAAATTTGCAATGGACTTAAGATGAACTTCACTGTAATTAGGAACTTCACAGTGTAAATGTTAAATCTGTTATATAAGCTTTTCTTTTGCACATCCTTCTAGTTTCTGTTTAATGAGTGATACATTCTTTGTAAACTTAGTTGGAGCTGAGTTCTCAAGTTGTTGGGCGGAAGGATGCAACAAGAAATGCTTTTGATATTTGGAAAGAAGTAAGCAAACTGCCTAAATCTTCAAGTTCTACTTCCATCTAACTTCTAACTATATCATTTTGTCTTTTTTTTCTCGTGATTAATCTTTTGACCCTCTGTATTCTTCTTATTGTTTGATATTTGAAGATTTTGCAAAAGAAAAAAGTAAAGCAGACAAAGAAATCCTTTAATTGCAGCAGTGTGTCCAATGACTTCGAGACACTGCACTCTCTAATATCTCATCGGTAGGTGAAAAATTGGAATACCTTGTTTGATGTTCTGGATTATCTAGTTTAATCTTTGATGATTCTTCAGGGGTGACTATGACTTAATTTTTGATGGGATCCATGAGAACATTTTGCGACTCCATTATACGGACCCCATGATGCAAAAGACAGTAAGTGCATTGAGTATCAGTTACCGCAATTGTTTTCCTTTGTTCTTTTTATTTCATCTGATCTTCCGCATCTAGTCTGGCAATATCTCATATATGCTAATTATTTATCTTGAAGGTCCAATGCTCAGATATTCTTGGCTGCTCAGATATATTTCATGAATACACCATGCGCACTCAACATCTCTCCCTTCAAGGTAAACGAAATACTACTATCTGCTTGCTTGAAACTTAAATAATTTTTAAGCCTTATTTTATTATTTTTCTCTCTGCAGTTTATCAGTCTCCTCTTGCAATGTCTGTACATGGTCTTGTAGCTCAAATTGGAAAACCAAATATTGAATGGCCTAAGTCTTTCCAAAGGTACTGTTAGCATTCCCTGGATACTCGTCCTAAATATTAATAGTAGTGACTGTTGTTTATTCTCACATTAACTGCAGATATCGAACAATATCAATAGAAAAGAAGGAAATCTTACAGTCGTGGAAGAACAGGATACCACCCTGCATCTCTAGGCATCTGTCAACTAAATCCATTGTGGAAGACTTGATTTCTCCGTTCCTACATATTCTGTCCCCATCAACACTGAAACCGGTAATTCTTGTCAAATTATCTGTTGGTTTAGTTGCATTTGGATTTTCTTTTCCTATTTAAATACACATAAATCACTTTTGCGTTTGACTATCATATAGTGTTGCCTAGGATTTTGTCCAATTATGCATCTTTGGAAAAGGATTTACCCAGGCTTTGTCTACTTATCATTTGTAAAGGTTGCAAGTGTAAAAACCTGGTGCATTTGATTCTGAAAAGATATTCAACATACTGGGAAAAAAAAGCTTCGCTCATTAGAAATGATTTTGTGGTTACTGCCTATTTAGATTATCATTCTTTTGCTTAATTTCTTTACTTATGCTTAGGTTGGTGTTATTATGGAAGCTAGGGCGAGTTGGTTTTCTTTTGTGAATGTTACAGTGAGAACTTGTATTCACCTATTGGTATGAGAATTGGAACTGATATATTCTTCCTTCTGCAGGTAGCATTGCATTTACTCTCAAAGAAAGAAAAAGCTGATTTGGATCAGTTAGTAAATACAATGGTGTCCTATTCCATGACATACAAGAACACAAAATCTGATAATTCTTCGGTTATGCATCATGGTGCTTCAGATGCATCAATGCTTTCATTGGATCCCCCAATTGGTGAATTTATAAACTTCAAGGTTAGCATGGTCAACTGCATGTATAGAAGGGAACTAGATTTGAGTAGTCCTTATAAACCATCGTCATATCAAATTGAAATGATCTGTTCTCTTTGATTTGGTGTTTTGGACAGGGTTATGATTCCTGTCATATTGTTCTGGCATCGGCTGTGAAAGTTTTCTTGGTTCATGAGGTAAGTAGAGTACTCTCAACTCTGCTTGGGTGAATTTTGATGCACTCTGTAGCTGGGGAAAAAAACTAGGTTGATACACTTTTGACACGTATATAGATCCCAAACTAGTCTCACATCAGTGAACATTGGTTGGATCTCTAGGAAGTAATTCCTCCATATATATGTGTATTGAAATGTGTGGCCATCCCATCTAAAAGCTAAAGCAATTAGATAGAGCACATCTTTATTTACTTGATTTATATTATGTCTCAACACAGCCTTCACGCGTGGCATGATTGTTTTTCATGGGCCAAACACATGGAAATATATTTTGGCCTTTAGGTGGTGGCGAGATTTGAACCCAGAGACTTTGCTTGCTCTAGTACCATGTTGAAGTGTATGACCATGTTAAAGTATATGACCATCTCATCAAAAACCTTAACCTCTTGAAAAAATCTCAGTTTTAATTATTAATTTTTAATGTCTCAACAATAAACTCTCTCACACCACACGTAGGTGGACAGCGACATTTAGATGTGTTATATTGTGCTGGATATTGTCCATTTAATTATTAATTTTTAATGTCTCAACAATAAACTCTCTCACACGCACACGTAGGTGGACACCGACATTTAGATGTGTTGTATTGTGCTGGATATTGTCCAGCGTAGAATATAGTTATTGGATGGCTTTGTCATGGCTCAAACTAGGGGTCTGTGATAATCTCTCTCCTTCTTTTGCATGTATGTGCATGTGTGTCTATCTAGTTTCCATGTGACACTTTTCCTTGTCAAATTAGCATTCCCGTGTGATTCTTCAGAGATCCTATTTCTAGATTATGTTGCTTTTGTGGTGCATTATGAGAACTTCTTTATGTTATATATTCATTTATACGTCGAACATTATTTTAGGCAGAAAAGCAAAAAATTTTGCAAGGAAGTAGCAACCTTCACTCACCACCCACAGGTGCAGAAAGCCAGGACGTTTTGAGGTGTGAGAATAGCAGTACAATGTCTAAAGCATCAGCTTCTTCAGATAAACCAATACATTTCAGAGATCCCTCTAGACAAAAGCAATATGATTTGCCTATAGCTTCTAGTCAGAATAAAAGATCTTCTGGAGATACCACATCTAGCGGGAAAGTAGGCTTGCCTGAAAGAAAGAAGAAACCGTTTGGCGATTCTCGTTCCTTCTTTGACAGGTATTGATAGCCATACATTCCTCTATCTTCTGTTGAAATCAATTGTATGAAAACTTATTGAATAACTATCAACTTTAGTTTGATTATATTATGATAAATTTAAGGCAGGATAGAATTTCCTCTCGATGTTTCTGTTTCACACATGTTTTAAAGAACAAAATCAGTCAACTAGTTAGACTAACAAATTTAGAGTGCAAAACAATGAACACCATGTTGAAATACCAAGTGAGGCATTTCCTTAGCATGTGAATCCTAGAAATAGTCACCCATTGGTCACCAAACCTGTCTTCTTTCGATTGTCTCATGTGCTGTGTGCAGTTCAAATAAGTAAAGCAAGTAGAAGTATTCGAGCATATTCTTATTATTAAAAACAAAGCCTGAGTACCTTATGTACGAGGGGATAAACCTAATCTTTTGGAACTTGTTGTAGAGTGATAAGAGGTGGCCAGACTAATTGTATGGACAGATTTGTGTATGATGTCTAGTTTGCTTACACATGGAAGTATCATAAAATTCTGTTCTTTTTTGCAATTTGTTATGGACCATACCTCTTTGCATCAGCTGGACATTTAGTTGGAAAAAAAGAAGAGATGTTTCAAAAATCAATAGAGCGAGTTAGCTATTGTTAGAAACTGGTGCCTTCAAAATCTTTATTTCTGCTGTAGGGGTAAAATGCTAGAAAGTGTGGGGGGCAGTTTATGGATTTTATAGAAGCTTTGAGATTGTAATTTGTATAGATTTGTTATAAGTTGTTTACTTTCAGTACCGTCTTGATACTTGGTTAACCTAATTTATATTACCTTGTCAAAAAAAAAAATGTCTCACTTCAGTTGGAGGCCATCGCTTTGTGTTTAGGTTCATCTCATGTTTGTCTTATCTTTAGCTTCACAGTGAAGTGAACAAATGATCTTATGGCCATTATTCACAAATGACATATCTTTGCTTTGGGTACTCGTTAATTGCTTCAAGACCAATGCTTCCACACCACGCTACTCGATGAGCTTTTTGAAACTATATAATCAGCTGAGAAACATGTTCTGGCATTCCATTGATAGGTAGATGCATCTACTCATAATGATTTTCTGTTTATCAGGTTCAGGAAGCCAAGCGACAAAGCTACTCAAGATAACGACCACACTGCACTCAAGCAAAAATTGGAGGAGAGGGATTCACGGCCTTTGTTGTTTAAGTTTAACGAGGTATTTAATCAGTCTATATTTACTGCCTGAACCCAAAACATGATATTATTTAAGCAACCTACTATGCGATCATATTCTTATATGATTAATATACACAATAGACTCGACTTTCGGATTGTGAAGAAAATAACTCAATTGATTCCAACGGTTTGTTCATTCTTTACAGGGGTACACCAATGCAGTCAAGAGACCAGTAAGAATTCGCGAATTTCTGAAGTGAGATATACAAGTAAGTGTTTTAATTAACATAGCAATTAAAATGTAGATCAACATAGCGGAACTACCATCGTGTATTTCATGCCAAAAATAATTTGTTAATGCATAAAAGCCTCTACATTATAATGGAAAGATATCTGTTTATTAGTTTCTGGTGCTCAAGTTGTCTGCTGGATTAGCATCAAATATCATTTATGTTACTGGGAAATTTCATATATACAAATTAATGTAGCCCACGTTTTATTTATATAAAAAATAACCCCAAATCAATGTGACTACAATATAGTTTGTCAAAAATTAAGAAAGTATACACCACTGTACGATATATATTATTTACGTATGAGCTATACATCAAATATTAATTATAGTACACAAATATACACCAACTATATATGCCTATACAACGAAGACTATCTTCTTTCTAATTATTTTAAATGAAGCGTCCCTTAATGTAATTATTCCTTATGTTAATTTGGTTTAAATTAAATGGAAGTGATTTATGATTCGAATACTGGCAAATTGACTGAATGTGTTGCTAATGTTGAAGCAAAAAGAGTAACCAATAATAAATAGAAAAATGTCAAATCGGACCAACGAGAGTGTATAGATTCTATTTTAAAGACTCCGATGATTAGAGGACCACCACAAATGTCATAATTGACATTAAATATATTATCTACTTCAACAGAAACATTAATGAAATATAGATATAAGGCAATATTCTTCAATGAATACCAGATGTTGCTCCCACAGGAAACTTGAAACTCTGTATACCATTATGTTGGAGTTTCTTAATCCCACGGAATCTTCAAAGAAACTAAACTTTTCACATACAAAGCCAGATCTGGGGTAAAACTAGCAAGTTCCGTCGAACCAAATTCAAGATATTCATTTTTTCGCACATCATATTCAATAACAAGACCCACAAACTTTTTAAATAACTAGTCGTGCGTTGCACGTTAATTCAAAAATTTTAGTATTAAATTTATATCACAATATGATAAATTGAAATGGTGCACACATATCTTAGAACTTTCGTTGATCGATATTAATACTTTTTTCCATAATAAAATTAAAAAGACCACTTTCGAACTCATACTGACTAATAAAAAGCTTTATCTAAAATCATAAAGCAGTTGAATGTGATGACAATACTTATATTTTGTATGTTTATGGTTTGCATGTTTTGATTATCAAAATTCCTTGTAGATGAATATTATTATTTTTAAACCTCAGAAAAAAAATTCCTTGTAATGTGTTCCAACCACCTGTTTTGTTTTGCAATTAGTTGTGAAGATTTGACAGGAAGCTCTAAGAGGATGAAGTTAACAAATTTGAGCGGCTACCCATTGGAATGCTTTTTTGGTTGTTTTGTATTTTAAATGATTTTTTAAAATAATTATAACATATATATGGCAATATTAATTATTATAATTATGACATACTCTCTCCGTCCAATTTTACTTGGTCTTATTGACTTGGTACATGTATTAAAAAGTAATAAATGATGGGGTATTTTATCAAATTGACCTTTGAATATAACAAATATGATGTTTTGAAAAATATAATAGGAAATGACTATAATTAATGATAAGGGTAAATTAGGAACTAACTGTAAAATTGTCTCTTGATTTCATAAAGTGGACAAGTATTGTTGGACATCCCAAAATAGTATAGGGGACAAGTAAAGATGAAGCGAGGGAGTATAAAATATTTACTTTGATAGCAAGTTTAAAAATGCGTAAAATAAATTGTGTGAATCATGTCATTAATTACCGCGCCTACAATAACTGATATCCTATTTTCTAGGCAATTTTTTTAAAAAAGTTCGTTCTTATTAAAAACAGACTCCATCATTTTATTATATATGAACTTATAAAACGATAAATAATTCACTAACTTTGAATAAATTATTTATTTATAAAGATCCTATATATCAAGAGATAGAATCCAAGGTAAATTAGTTGGATAAAATAGCATTATTAATTTCACGAAATACACTTAAAAAAGTAATATTTATTTGTGATAGAAATAGTTATCTATTGATACTAGAAAATTTAATCATCAATATATAAAAAAAGAATACTTTCATGCTTGTTCTTGGATTTGCTGGTTTATGTGATTTGCATTACAATCACTGAAATTCAAAAGTTCAGTTTGCAATCCAATAAAGAAATATTTCTAACTAAATATGTTATTATTTTCTTTTACGACATAAATCAAATAATTTAAATCTCACTTTTTTATATTTCTCTCTCAACAAAATCATCATAATTAATAAAACAATTCTTTTCCTCAAATACTATTAAAATGGTAAGAAATAATTCTATCATGCTTTAATTGTTAATCTTGGAGAGAAATATTTGAATCAAAATTCATACTTTGTGAAAATTTTGCAAATGATATTAATTTTTTTCTTTCTTTCTATTTTTTTTTAAGAAAAAAGAACTTGAAGAAACATTTAAAGTGCAAACATCCAATAAAAATCTGCATCAAAATTTTAAAAATTCAATTATCATATTAAAGAGAGATGAATATAAGGTTAAAAGACAAGCAAAGAAAGATAACATGGAGAGAAGGTTTTCATTGAGAATCCAGCTTAGATGGATGAGTTTATGCAATTTTTTTGTTTTAACTCTCTCACTCACCTCTCTCTCTCTGAATATATGTATTTTAGCATGTATTTGACATGCATCTGATCTCAAATATATGTATCTGGTGCGATTGGTTGTATTTGGAATACATTGACTTTCTCGCTCACCTTTCTCTTATCTCACTCGCCTCTCTCCATATTATCTGTACTTCAAAGTATATTTGGTAGCAAAAATACATGTATTTTAGGTGTATCTGAGTTGATATTCTTAATTAGTGCAATATATAATTAGTTCAAACTATAGATAGAATTAGTAAATATAATAGAAATGTTTGTATAATCATGTAGTTTTTCCTTTATTTAGGCAAATAGTTATCTAAGGACAAAAGGTGAAAGTTTTTCAAATGATTGTGAATATAATTGGGTAATAAGCCCAATCCTCACCCAGCGAAGCCCATAAGATCATTCAGCTATTCAAAAGTAGGCCCATTAAACTCAAAATATACCAGCACTTCCTATCTTATTGTTTCTTACTAGAATATGTTTGATCCTCAAGAAATTTATGTACTAGAGAAAATTTCACGAGGGTGAGTAAGATTCGCATATACTTTATTCTTTTCAGATTTTACCTATGAGATTTTGTTTGGTATGTTATCGTTATTGTCGTCTTAGAGAAAATTGGTGGTAAAAGGAAAAATTTAAACTTGAACATTACTCCCTTCGTTTTTACTTGTTTATCTGATTTTGACTTGATATAAAATTTAAAAAGTAAAGAATATTTTTGAATCATGTTGTCCTACACTAATATATGTAGGATGTACTAAAATGTCTTTAATCTTATGATTTTTGACATATTATATAAAAAGTTTAGAATTAAAGAATTGTCAAAAAAGAGATATTCTTTCTTAAGTAGACGAATGAAGAAAGTAACACAAACAGATTAATATATATACAAAATGCCTCAATTTTAATTGAAGTGAAAAAAAAAGAGGAAAATATATATAAGACAAAAAAAAGAGATTAATATATAATTTGGTACCCTACTATTTTGTATCCACTTAAATATCTAGTCCTAAATTATAGAGAGTGGACAAAGTATAATCTAGTCTATGTTATTTTATTAAATAAGATATTTATAGAATTAATTATCTCATTCTAGATAAGCACACTCCCCCAAAAGACACTTGATGTTGATTGACAATAATAAAAGATAATAATGTACCATATGATAGGTCGATTTATAATGGGCATAAAAGTGATCAATTGTATATATTATTTATAATGGAGAATGATGTTATTTTATCTACTAATTCGATATTCTTTATATAATGGAGAATAATATTATTTTATCTGATATTATGAGCATGTCAAATAATGTCTTGCAATTATAATCTTTTTGTACTTAGTCGTTTGTTTGAATACAAGTTTTAATGAAATAAATTATGATATGACTAGTTATGATAAGATTATTTTTTATTGAGTATTTAGTTTGTTGCGTTCAAAATAATGTGCATCATATAAATTTTAAGAACAAATTATTTATTTATAAAAATACCCTTTATGAATATGAAAAGTGATTTTCTTTCCCTCACCCCGCAATGAGCGGGAGCCTTTTGAGGTACTGGGGTATGTTGTTGTTGTATATTTAAAAAGAGCTTGAAAAGGATATATTACTTACTTTATCCAGGGATATCCTGGGATTACTATAGGGAGAAATAACTTATCTCGGTACTAATTGTTAATCTCGAAATAAGTTATCCCAGCCTTGCCAACCAAACAATAAATTAAATGACATTACAATTTTATCTCAAAAATATTTGATGTTATCTTTCACACCAAACAACCCTTTAAAGTTCACCAAACGAAACTGGGAAGTCCTCATTTTCTTGAAAAATATATTTATTTTAGAAAGTTAAGATTTTAAAATAAAAAAAGATTTTAGATTTTTTTTAACTCTTTTGTGTACTAGGAGAAGTTGTCCTCACAAGCTGCTTGAAAAAATTAATTTTTTTCTCAAAAAATATTTTTGAGCTTTGATCAAATATAAATTATTGGTCTAATTCTGATAAAAATATTATTGACTTTAATTATTCAAATAAAACTTGTTATTCTTCTGACACAAAAATATACTCATTAAAGTATGTGATAAATGGTCATCAATTTTGTGTAACTAATAACTTAAACAATAATAATGACATATTCAGTGGAATTCCACAAGCGAAGACTAAGGAGAATAAAATGTACACAGACTTCATTATTATCTCATAGAGATAGATAGATTGTTCTCGAGAGATCCTCATCTTAAAAATATTGTAACTAATGGTAAGTAGTCTATTTTTAATTGGGATAGTTGAGTCACATCTCACAAGAACATCCAATTTTTCATGTCCAAATCACATTAATTTATTGAGAATAGTCCTTTTTTTGGTTATTGAAAAAATAAAATAAAATAAAATAGCACACTAAGGTTGAAAAATTCTTCATGGGACCCTTTAATGAAAAATAACAAACTTAGAAATCAAGAAATTCTTTGGAAGTTGTTTTATAATTTTAAGATTATACATGCCTAACTGCCTATCACTTTGAATGGGAAGCCACACACATCAATACATAAGATTTAGTCTTATATAAAATAATAAAATAAAAATTAGTTTTATGTCTTTGAACAATCAATTTTTATATTTATATTTATATTCATCCATAAAAGATCTGAAATAATATCTCTCCTTATCTCAATTTGTTTGATACTTCTCAAATTTTAAAATTTAAATAACTTTAGCTTTGATCGTAAAGTATCTTTTAAGTATTTTAAATCGTCAATTATTGTAATTTATAGTATATTTTATCTGATTTATAAATGTGTAAATTTTATTTTTTTAAAAAAAATTAAAAATTTCATGCACAAATTCTAGGTCAAAGTTAAATTGTTTGATTCTAAAAAAATGAAAAGTTTCGCATAAATTAGGACGAAGCGAGTATATATTTCTTAACCTGAGTCTCGGTTAAAACGGCGATGATATACGTTTCACACGACGCACGATTCCATAGATAGTTTCATTCGAGATTTTATATCTCAGTTTATATTATTTATTTTTCTTTTTAGTCGATCTTCAAGAAGAATGCATATTTATGAGTATTTAGTAATAATTTAATTTTAAAATATTTTTTTTGATCTCTAATAAAATGATTTAGTATCACACAAATATATTTAACTTATTTTAAACTACATTTTAATTTTATACTTATAAAATCAAATTATATTACATAAATTACAACAAAGAGAGTATAAGATTTGAGAAAGAAATTTTTTGAATTCAAATTCTATTATAAGTAGTCATACAAAACCATTTTTCAAGATCATTGTCTTAATTTTTTTTTTTCCTTCTTATAAACCATTTATTGGTTCTCTTTGCCCAATATTGGGATAGGAAAAGTCTTTGTAGAACCAAAGTGATATACATCCACCACTAGGAGTAATATTCTTCCTCTTTTTCTTTTTCCTTTTTTCTTGGTCATAATGGATTTTAATATATTTGGAAGTATATATGTAGTCAGGGGCGAAGCTACATTTATTCAAGGGTGGTTAAATGAACACCTTTTGTTAAATTTTTTTTCCAAATACATAGGTTAAATATAGATATTTTGATATATATCAATTGTTGAACACCCTCGATACAAAAATCACGCACCCATGCTCTAAAGGTATGAACACCCTTGATGAAAATAAAGGCTCTGTCACTGTATATAGTTGTATATAGATAATGTATAACTACGTATCAAACATGTATATACATCTATACATATATTATTATATTATATTTGTGCATTACATTGCAATAATTTATCTTCCTAAACGAGTTGATTTTTCTTTTCTTTAACCCCGATCAGCTCAAATTTTTTCTTAAAAGTCCCAAAATTCTGATAGAAGCTCCAATTGATGTCTTGAGTCTTTTGATATATTATTCACTCGACACAATCTAAATTTACAACATATCAAATTTTAAAATTTAATTTGAGCGTCGAAACTCTTCAACTAATTTCAAATAGACATCAGTTCAAATCTTCCTCTAAATAATATAAATTTTAAATGTAAATTTCTCTCAACATCTCAATAATTTTAATATATTATTCGATGATATCAAACAAAAGAGTGTTGTATTGTATCCAGTTCATAGTTGAAGGATTCAAAAATGGTACCTAATCATCTACTCTATCAAAAATAAAAATAGAATTTTGATTTTGCTTAAAAGTTTAGTTGAAACTATTGACTTCCAAAAATTTCTATAAGAGTTCTTATAAAGAGTATTATTATAATAATAATTAACTAATGGTGTGGCATGTATTTAGACTTGGGTGCTATTTGTTTTTTAGTAAATTATTGTATACAGTGTGTCAAAAAATAAATTATAAAAAAATACAAGATAAGACTGCATATAATAAACTTTTGTAGTTGGAATTTTTCTTGGACCACCCCGACGGATCATTCCTTTTTCCGATATACGAAATAGGGGATTTCACTAAGTTGATTCTTAAGAAATGTCGAATCAAACCATTTGTCAGCTCAGACACTAGGCAATAGAACGAAGTTAGTTCCTAATTCCCACAGTTTTTGCAGTGCTTCTTCTACCCATCTGGATCAAAAGCCCCTTCTTTCCTCGTCCGAGGGACTTTTTCTTTAGAATTTCTTAATAGAAAGAGGAAATCCGCTGTTCGGAAGAGAATACAGAGAATCCAGTCAGAGTGAGAACTCAAAAGCAAGAACTCTTAACCATCATTTCAACACTCTAATTTTAAAAGATCGATTCCGTAAAAGATAAGATCAGTAAATGACAATTAACTGAAATTTTATCTTTGTGAGATCGTCAATATTGTACCGAGGGCGTCTTTAGAGTATACCGAATCAGTATAGCTATCCTTCTTCTGACACAGCTATTACCTGCACATATCGATAGCTTTAATGCACCAAGTTTGCCTAAAATTCATTTTTGATATTATACAGTGTAATTATTTATTATGGTTGACTGCTTCTATAGGTTAAATCATATATATTGGTCAAATTGACTAATAGAAGCTTCTATATTATAATATAATATATTGGTCAAGTTGACTTAGGAAGCTTGTATATATATCCAAAGAGACCAATAAAAGTGAAAACTAAAAGGCTTCGACAATTTAGTTAATTTATTTTATTAGTTAAAATAAATAAATGATGCGTATTTTTTATATATATATAAATTATAAAAATTTAAGATAATATTTTTTAAAAAATTAAAACTTTTTAAATACTATAGACAACTATTTTATAGTTAGAGAGAACTAAACAGTTAATTATCACTTTCCATAAAATAGTGGAGTTATAATCAAGTTAAAACTCCACTAAAGTAGGAGAATTCTAACCAAAAATAGAAAGCAGTGGAAAAAGAAGTTATACTTGTAAGAAAAACTCATCATATTTATTCAATTAAAATTTAGTCGGTAATTAAATATTAAATTAAAATAATATTAGTGTGAATCTTAAAATTTATATACATGGATCATAAAACTAACATTCCGACCATAATATCAAAATGAATTTATAAGTAATATACTTTACGAAAAAAAATTCTTCAATTGACTTCATTAAATATTATCAACATTAGATAACAAACATATTTTATTAATCACTTTAAATATGACAAACAAATACTGAATAATTAACCCCACTTTCCTTCAAAGTTCAAACCACGTGCATAACAATTTGACTAAAATTAGCAAATCATCCAATCAATGAATATAAAATATGTATTTTTCATGTAGGAATTTATCGATCGATCAATCATGATTACAATGACGTGAATGAATAATAATAATAATAATATACTTGTGAATGATAGGATTGGTGCACTGGTTCAGCATCTCACTCCTTAAGCAAGAAGTTGGGGGTTCGATCCCATCTTTGGTGAATGAAAAAAAATTTGTGGTCAATTCCCTACCGCTTAGTGCATTGACAATTTAAATGGAGGATTAGTTTCATGACTACCGACTGTGTGAGTACCTTGAGAAATCAAAATAATAATAATAATAATAATAATAATAATAATATACTTGTGAAGTGATGGAAATTTCAAAGTCTTTTTACTTAGGTCTCATTTTTTTTCCTCGCACTCGACATTTGATGTCCGCACTAAAATTCGACGTCCACATTAAAATTTGATTATATCTAAATTCGTGACGCGAAGGGCTCCATTCGAGGGGAAACACTTTCTACCAAGGACTTTTTCATTTTCGAGGCTCAAATTCAAAAACTTTAATTAAGAAATGAATAGTTTCATCTGCTCCATCTGATAGTGATAGTTTTGGTTTCTTGATGGTTCGTTCATGTTGTGACAACTATGTAACTTGAATAAACTATAATAAGGAATTCATTATTTCTTTTTTGTTTGTTTGTTTGTTTGTTTTGTGTGACGATTGAATCTTTCTGTGAATAAAAAACAGACTGGGTAATAGGGACAATTATAGGGAAAGAATCTCCTCATCTTAATTTGCCAGATCATTGATACAAAAAGTATTTTAAATATTAAAAGCTAAAAAAAAAAGAGAATATTGTTGCTTACATTATAAATATAATGAATTGACGTGATAGAAAGGAAAGTAAGAAAAATGTCCACATAAATAATGGATAGTGTATTTATATTTTTGTCAAGAGACTATCAAAATTGATTAACTTGATGGGCCATGTATTTAGTTATTACTTAATCCCAAATTCACAAAGCTTAATTTATCAAAATAATTGTAACAACCACAACAAAGAAATTCTAAATAGCTAATAATTTAATTATTTGGATAATTTGTCCTTAAAATAATTAATGGCACATTTTTGTTCTTTAGCAACATAAGTTAATTTTTCTTTTTTTCTTTTGATAGAGAACTCAACTTATCAAAAGAGTAAAAAATTAGAAATTGGGAATGTTTCATTTAGTTTCCATTTTTTGCCCATGCATGTCTTATAAAATTAATTAGTCTCATTTGTCCTTTATTTGAAAAATATAAAAAGCAAGAAGCTCATCTATATAGTACTATGTTTTTTTAGGATTTTTGCAGATCCCCTAAAAAAGATATTAAAATGTTCATATAATTACACGTGTTTTAAAATGTCAAGATTTCAATATTTCTTTTAGCAAAACTTTTAATGCATTCATATGAATATAAAGAAACAAGTCAATCAAGATTAAAGAATGATAGGCAAAAAACCAATCAAGAAACTAGAGGAATCTCAAAAATATAACATAATGAATTTTCTCTTCATTTATCATCAACATACCCCAGTGCCTCAAAAGGCTCCCGCTCATTACAGGGTGAGGGGGGGTCGGATGTACGCAGCCTAACCCCTATGTTTAAAAACATAAAGCGGCTGTTTCCAGATGACCC
>JAPFFP010000113.1:22684262-22699903 GCA_026153255.1 Solanum medicagineum
AACTGAATTTTTAGAGTACTGCACACATATTAAGAAAAACATTCAAAGATAAAATTTACACCATATTTTTCACTTTCTTTTGTAAAATCATAAATATATAGTGTAATTTATCTCTTAAAAAATATACAAAATTAATAAATGAAAGGGCAAATATAAAAAAGATTAAAACATTCTTTTAAAACTTTGAACAATTCAATTATTTTGAATATTAAAAAAATATCAAAAATTTAATCAATTTAAAACGGAAAGAGTACGTTATAGATAAATTAATAATAGACGGTGTGTTGCTGAAAGTTGAAACACAGCAATCAAGATTTCAACAAATAGTATCGGAAATTTCAAAGTCTTATTGATCAAGTTTGACCCTATTCATTTCTTGGTTGTTCATTCCCGTGACAACTACTTTGTCCTCCAATTTTTTTCCCTTTTTTATTCCGCATTCAGTATTCGTATAAAAGTTCGATTATTTTGAATTTATATCATATAAGATCTTATTTTGGATGAAGTTTATTTTATTAATTTTTTTTATATTTAAAGTTCGAATTCAAAATTTTTGATTAAGACAAGAGTAATCCCATCAACTATACCACATTCATTGATAATTATTTTATGTGGTATTAATGTTTTGCTTCTCGAGGATTAATTTAATTAATTTTATACTAAATTAAATTAAATTTATATTTTAGAATTATAATTTTAATGCAATAAAAAATTATAAATTATAGTTTTTCTTACATATTAATAAAATAATTAAAGTTTTAAAAAATTGATCAAAGCTTATGTAATTTGACCGTAAAACGAAAAATCTAACAAGTATTTTAGAAAATGGGGGAAGTTGACTTGAACAAACTAAAATGAATTTATTTATTTATGTGAATTAAAAAAAATCACCAATGAGAAATAACCATGTAAAACAACGATGCTTACATTAAATTTATTTATTAAATGACATGTTGACAATTTTAGAGAAAAAAGCAAAACAAATGTCTCCAGACGTAAGGTGTTTCGACGACCACATAATAACTAATTTAACTTCACATAAATTTTATAATTCAAATTTTTTTCATCCATGCAAATTCACGTCGAATAAATTCAATAAAATTAATTAAAACTTTTTCATCCATGTAAATTTACATTGAATAATATATAGATCCCGTACAACTCTTGTTTGGAAATTACATGATAACATATAAAATCAAAATTGAATATTATTGGATCCATCGATTGAATCGCAAATTCGATATTACTATTAATTTTTTTAATTAAAAATTGAATTGAAATTGTATGAATTTGTTAAATAGTCCGCACCATAAATGTTCAACATAATAAAGATTGATTCATGACGTTGAGAAGGATAATAAAATTTGAGGGAAATATTTTGAGTCTGACAACATGGGTTGCAGTTGGATGGTTGAAGTCCCTCTACTTTTAATAAAAGATTTCGTATTCGAGTCATGATTATAGAAAAAATTTTGTTGGAGCGTTGTTCTAAGAATGAGTCTTGCAACTATTGATTCAGATATAATTAAACTTTAATACAAATATAACGTTTGAGGGAAATTACAAAATGTAGTCTCATCTCATTTGAGCATGGGTTACAATGGGATGGTTGGAGACTTGAAGTCCCTTTAATTTTAATTAGAGATCTCGAATTTGAGATCATATTATAGAAAAAGTTATGTTGGAAGCATTGTCCTGAGAATGAGTGCAATGAGCGATTTGAATATAATTAAGCTCTAATACCATCTCTATATTAACATAGTGGTAGAAAGTGTACCATGTTGCGTCTAGACTTCAAACAGTTTATTTTAATCATATTAATACTTCCACATTATTGATTAATAAAGAATCAAAATAGATTTACTAATGAATCGCCAAATGCTATAATTCTTACATATAATTTCTGAATTTATACAAAAGTGCCGAAAAAACATACATCACATTTGTCCACTTGATACACGATGATAAATCATGATGCAGCCATTAGTTTATGGTCAAATTATGAGCATTTTCACTTTTTTGTGAAACACACATAAAAAAAATATTTTGAAACCATTTGCAAGAATATATTTTTTTGATGCAACTAATAAATTTGGTTACCTAACTTTAATGAACCTCCTAATCAAGGAGTGGAATTCTCTGCTCCCCTCGGAAAACTCTATTGCTTTGACCATCCTCAATGACCTGAGGATGCTTCTAGCCTTCAAAGAAGACCAATTGACCACTACTACTATAATGGAAAAAGGACAATCTGCCTTCTAACCGGAGGTCTTTCTTGCTCTTTTTTTTTTTTTTGGTGTGTGTCAAATAGTTATAAAATAAACTCTCATATTAAATGACTTCTAGGTCGATTAAAGAAGAATATAGTGTTAAAATATTACTAGCAAGTAATTAAATAACTTTAGTTTATTTAGCATTCACACATGAGTACTTCTTTATTTCAAAAAAGACAAAAGAAAAATATTGAACGTAAAAGTAGAATTTTGATTTTGCATAATAATTAGTTGGAATTATTGACTGAATCTTATAATAGGTATTATTATACTACAAATAATATACTTAGGATTGGCATGTATTTGGACTTGGGGACCATTTTTTCTTTTTTAAAGTAAACTATTGTACACAATATTATTGTATTATGTTATTGTTTCTTATTTTCTCAAAAAAAAAAAAAAGGTTATGTAAGCCTTAATTAAACGTCAAGTATTGTTTTTAGAAATTAATGAGCCGCAGCTGCACATGGATACATAGTATTTATTTATTTATTTAATAGCCTTAATTATGAGAGGATTTATTTAAGTTGTTCATTATTTATCATTAATTTTCCATTCTTTTATTTTTAAACGTTAAGTATTGTTTTTAGAAAAATGAATTTGCAAAACGGCAAATATCCAATATGAAACTTGAGAGGTAACATAAGCATGTCGTGAAAGCAAAGTGGGTTGGGGGAGCATCGATGGATATGGTGTAGTGGATAGAGTTATTTCTACTTTAATCAGAGTTGTTGGGTTCGAGCTCTGGATATTAAAAATATTCTTGATAAGGAGTACTTTTTTTTCCGAATGAACCTTATGTTTTGCGAATCTCTAATGCAAGCACTGAATATCAGATGAAAGAAAAAAGTGGGCCTAAAAAGAAGTTTAATATGTTTAGGTTACATGTAACATTTCTTTTAGTAGAACTTTTAATGCATTTACATGAATATCTTTGCAAAAGTCAACATTGATCTAGAATGATAGGCAAGTGCCATCAAGAAAAGGCATTTCAAAATAGAAAAATAAAATTTAATTACGAAATGTCGGATTTATACTTTTAGATTTATTTAGAATTTCAAATTATGATTTGTCTTAATTAAGCATTTAAACACATGATAAGAGATTGATGTGTATAATACAAGAGACGATTGGTATGATGTTTTTCAAATTTTCCATGTTCGTTGGTCATTCCCATATTCAACATACTTCATCGTCACCCCCTCTCACCTCCTATCATATTTACCTTAGAGTACAAAGTGTTCACATTAATTTTATCATTCTCATCATCCAACAGACTTTATCATCACCCTTCTCACCTCCTAATGTATTTTACCTAAGAATATAAAATGGCATTTCACATTAATTTTGCCATTCCCATTATTCAACACACTTCATCGTCACCTCCATATTTACCTAAGAATACAAAGTGGTACTTCACATTAATTTTGTCATTATCCCGTCATTCAACACATTTCGTCGTCGCCCCTCTCTCCTTCTATTGTATTTGCCTAAGAATACGTACAAATACTTTTAGAATAATTTCTTTCTTACTTACGTATACACCCTTTCTTCACACTACACATACCTAATATATTTATTATAGATAATTAAATCACGTAAAAAATATATGAGAATATGTATAAATTTTATTCAAAAATTAAAACAAAAATGGCATAACACAACACATTATTGTCTCTGCATCTTTGTAGGTGCTCAATTGAAACACATCATATTTCTGAGTGTCGAAATAAAATTTACTAGTAAATTTAAACGATCGCGTATATATTAACTTATAGACAAAATTAGATTGATACTATCCATTATGTCAGCAATGATCCCATATGCCTCATACAAAGATATTTCATATCTATTTTTATTATCCTTTATATTTATTTCTCTTTATTTTTTTGATTTATTTTTAGGCCAACATCTTTTACTAAGCAAGTCACTGGTACTTTCATGTGAAGGTTCAAAGAAAGTGACTTTGGGGTTTCTTGAAATGATGTCACTATTCTTCACATGTGTGCCTAATAAGAAGAAATTATTATTCAACTATAGTACTTGTAGTTTCATCAATGAATATATTATTATACACACACGTATATATATTTAGGATGATTTTGTAATTTTTGTTTTTAAATTATTAATAAATTTTGATAATGGTCATCGTAATATCTGATTAAGACTTTATCCTGAATAACCTAAATTAAATATTTGATAATTCAGTATGATCTCATAAGCGAAAATTATAAAAAAAAATGTATGAAAATCTTATTATTTGTGGGATAGAGAGTCTATTTTTTTTTAAAAAAATTATTCTTTGTTCAGTGTCTGACACCCTCATATTGAGTTCTAGCTAAATTCGAGTTTGCGCTGAAAAGTTTCACATTAGGAGGTAAATCACTTTCTAAGAAAGATGATTTCATACTTATGGAGACTCAAATCCGACAATGTTAATTAATAATCCTTAATTATAAATTACAATTAATTTATTTATCACTTGGTAATTTGTTGAATTTCACAATAAAAGGGACAAGAAACTATAAGTATGAACTAATCAAAAAATTAAATATGCTTAATCAAAAAACTACAAGGACCAAAATAGAACTTATCAAATTTAAGGGACTAAGAACACAAAGTCCCACTTTTTTTGGTTGTCTTTTGAATATATGAAATCTTACAGCCGCCTTTATAGAAATAGCTAACTATATAAATCCCTTCTTCTCTAAAAAGCTTTAACAGAGCTCCATTCTTTCTTTCTTCATTTTCACACCATTTTTGACAAAGAAAAAAAAAATTCAAAAAAAATTCAGAAAAAAAAGAGAAGAGACACTAAAAACTTTCTCAAAAACCCCATCTTGTTATTTCTAATGATTTAATTTTTTTTTAACAAAAAAAAATTGAATCTTGAATTTTTTTTCCCTCAAAAATGGAGCCAGCAAATTTGAGTAATTTGAGAGGTAGTAGTTTAAGAGCAAGTATAAGTGGAAGTAGAGGAAGTTCAAGTTTAAGAGCAAATAGTAATTCAATATGGAGAAATACTGGACTTGAAATATTTTCGAGATCAGCAAGAGATGAAGATGATGAAGAAGCATTAAAATGGGCAGCACTTGAGAAATTACCAACTTTTGATAGATTAAGAAAAGGTTTATTGTTTGGTTCACAAGGTGCTGCTGCTGAAGTTGATATAAATGATCTTGGTTATCAAGAAAGAAAAAATTTGCTTGAAAGACTTGTTAGAGTTGCTGATGAAGATAATGAAAAGTTTTTGTTGAAACTCAAAAACAGAATTGACAGGTATGTTAATCTAAAATATTTCGATTTTGAGAGTTGAATATGAAAAAATCTTTGTTAAGGACAGTTCAGGTAGGGGTAAGGTATGTATATGCCGGATATATTGTTATTATTATTAAGCGAAAAATGATTTTTTTTCTTCATATTGCATAACGGCATAAAATGTTGAGTGAAGATTGTGTATTAGGATAGAAGGTTAATAAGCTGATAGGAGTATGATAATATCTAGCCTTGTGTTATAGCAAGTTAATAAGATTAGCCGTATACGCGTGTCTTTATATCTTATTTTCTATTTTATATCTAGTATCTTCTGTGGTTGGGGCGGTGAGGGTTATTTCTATGAGGAGTGGTGATGCCAGCCTATATTTTATCTTTCTTAGATTCCACTTGTAAAATTTCACTGGATATATTGTTGTTATTGTTTATTGGGTCCGACTTATTTAGATTCATATAGTGACATACCATAAGATGAAAAACTTGATCCTACTAGAATTTTTTTATATTCAAGACTGTAATTCGAAATAATGAATAAAATGGGGCTTCTTTATTTGTAAATTTAAGTGATTAAAAATTGATTTTTGATCCTTTTTATGATGGAAAATTTGCAGAGTTGGAATTGATTTGCCAACAATAGAAGTAAGATTTGAGAATTTAAATATTGAGGCAGATGCATATGTGGGAAGCAGAGGATTGCCTACATTTCTCAACTTCATGACTAATTTTGTTGAGGTATGATTATTTTTTTTCCAATTTTTTAATTATTAATTTATTACTATTTTGACAAATAATTCTTGAATCTAACAAAAAAATATTTTTGTTTTTTGTTTTTTCAAAGACATTGTTGAATACTCTGCATATTCTCCCAAGCAGTAAAAGGAGAATCAATATTCTTAAGGATATAAGTGGCATAATAAAGCCTTGTAGAATGACTTTGCTTTTGGGACCTCCAAGTTCTGGGAAAACAACTTTGTTGTTAGCTTTGGCTGGGAAGCTTGACTCATCTTTAAAGGTAATAGTTTTCGTCCGGTATTCAAAATTTACTGATCTGATTAATTCGAATTTCGATTTAAGGGGTGTTCCTTTTTTTGTTTTTTTTGCGGGGAAAATGATATTTCATTTCAGTCCCTTAATTATTGATAAATTCTAGTTTTGGTCCTTGTAGTGTTTAGTTAGGTATATTTAATCTTCGATTGACTAATATGTGTTTTTGGTACATTTATATTAGAATATGTGAGTTTTAGAGTGATTCTTTTTTAGAATATATCATCCTCTAATATGGGGTAACATGAAAAAATGGACCATAACAAATCATTAAACATATGAAGATTCAAGGGTCAAAAGTGTACCTATCAAATAAAAAAGATAAAATCACAAGGGCCAAAACTATTATTTGTTGATATCTGAGGGACTGAAAATGTTAATATCTCCAAAAGGGGACTTATTTTGTTCCTCTTAAATTTGTAAAGATTCACAATTTGAAGGATCATAAGTGCAAATATCAAATAAATAAAGATCATATGTTTTTAACTAGAAATGACAAGGACCAAAGCTACTATTTGTCAATATTTAAGTGACTAAAAAATGCTAATATCCTGAAAAGAGCACTAATTTTTTCCTCTTAAATTTTTGTAAATTCACAATTTAAAGGATCAGAAGTGCACATATCAAATAAATAAAGATCATATGTTCTTAACCAAAAACCACAAGGACTAAAACTACTATTTATCAATATTTGAGCGACTAAAAATGCTAATATCCCAAAAAGAAAACTAATTTTTTCCCTTCACAAATTTGAAGGATCAAAAGTGCACCTATCAAATAAACAAAGATCATATGTTCTAACCAGAAATCATCAGGAACCAAAACTACTATTTTTTGATATTTGAGGGACCAAAAATGCAAATATCCCAATTAAAAAAAACTAACTTTTTTTCGTCTTTTTTCGTGAAAAATCAGGTAAGTGGTAAAGTGTCCTATAATGGACATGAACTACATGAATTTGTGCCACAAAGAACAGCAGCTTATATTAGCCAACATGATTTGCATATTGGAGAAATGACTGTAAGAGAAACTTTGGAATTTTCTGCAAGATGTCAAGGAGTTGGTTCTCGTTATGGTTCGTATCAAAAATCACTTTTTTAAAAATTTGGTTCAAATTAAATACACGGCGATGTTAGATAAAATCTTGATATATTAAAATTGTTTTTTTTGTTTGTAATTTTCTGCAGAGATGTTAGCTGAACTGTCAAGAAGAGAGAAAGCAGCTAATATAAAACCAGATCCTGATATTGACATTTACATGAAGGTTAGACTTGGACCAAATACTATGTTTACATGTGTGAAAATAGTTATTATCATTTAAAATCGTCGAATTTAGAATTCATTAAATTAAAATTCTAGATCGAAAATGATCATGTTTGAAATATCTTTCAATCTAAAAGAAAAAAATTGAATTTTTTTTTATCTATTAATAGAATCCCACAGAAAGAAATGATTTTTTTATTAGGAATTATTGGACTGATATACAGAAGATAATATTAAAAAGTAGTCCTTGGGGTCCAAAAGAGTGGCTAATAATTAATAGTGGGAACATCCTGTATAGGAGACAAAAAAATCTAGCAAAACCAAAAAAAGATTGAAAAAGTAAAGCAAAATCATTAGAAAATTCAAAGTTGACAATCTAACTTTACTCTTTTTTAATTGCTTTTTTTTTTTCCCATAATTTTGGTTTCGATACTTTGAGTCCGACTAATTCAGATTTTCACATGTAAAAACGGTTATTATTACTTGATAAGTATGCTAACTAATCTACTATTAATAGATTAGGATGCTAATCTACAAATTTTTTACAATGTGCATATAGCTTAAAACCTTTGATAAAATTTTTTAAAAAATTAATTCCTTTGATATTGTGCAAAAAATTTTGTAGTTTCAAATGTTTATATTTCAAGATAACATTTAATGGTTGAGCTTTGGCATTAGGCAAGAAATAGGCTTATGGTATTTTTGTAGTATAATCAATAATGTTCTCCATCTGTTTCATTTTACTCAACACCTATACTAAAAGTAGATGTTTCATTTTACTCGTACATTAATCAAGAGAGTTTTGTTACTTATTTTTTTATACTACCCTTCATATTAAATTACGACATAAAATAGTAGTTATCAGATTTAGAGTTTCAAAGCATCATTAATAAAATAATTAAAGCTTTCTTAAGGAGTATTATGTCAGGTCAATAGGGGTCAAGTAACGTGAAACAGAGAGAGTACATGTTTGTCAATCCATATTTAGTTATTATAGAGCAAAGTAAAAGAATTTTGTTTTAGGTTCTATGAGGTAGTGGTAAGGTCTGCGTTTATGTTTACCCTCCCGACTTGTCGGATTCCACAGGTACGTTGTTGTTGTAGTATTGGAAAGTAATCATACTTAGAACTTTTTTTGTGGAATGTAGGCTTCAGCAACAGAAGGACAAGAAGCCAATGTTGTTACAGATTATGTTCTTAAGGTAACATTTATAATATCCAATTAGTCTTATATTCGAATTATGAAAGAAGGGAGTTTTTGAGACGAGGGTTTTTCGAAAATAACCTCTCTATCTCTATGAGGTAGTGGTAAGGTTTGCGTACATTTTACTCTCCCCATACTCCACTTGTGGGATTCCACTTGTATGATGTTTTACGTTTGGAGTTTATGATATTTGAATTCTAATAATGAATATGGTGTTGCAGATTTTGGGACTAGACATTTGTGCAGATACTATGGTGGGAGATGAAATGTTAAGGGGTATTTCAGGTGGACAAAAGAAGCGTGTGACGACCGGAGAAATGCTTGTCGGACCATCAAAGGCACTTTTCATGGATGAAATATCAACTGGACTGGACAGTTCCACGACGTATTCCATCGTGAATTCCCTAAGGCAATCTGTTCAAATCTTGAAAGGAACTGCTCTGATTTCTCTGTTGCAGCCTGCCCCCGAGACGTACGACTTGTTTGATGATATTATTCTGATATCGGATGGGTACATTGTCTATCAAGGTCCTCGTGTTGACGTGCTTGATTTCTTTGAATCAATGGGTTTCAAATGCCCCGAGAGGAAAGGCGTGGCTGACTTCTTGCAAGAAGTATGCTTTTCGATATAAGAATCAATAGTGGTACTTAAAAGTTCAGAAGTGTTGATGTAGTTTTGGTTCTAATGTGGAAAGTTGGAAATTTTTGCAGGTGACATCAAAGAAGGATCAACGACAATATTGGTCAAGGAGGAACGAGCCTTATAGGTTTATAACATCGAAAGAGTTTTCTGACGCGTATCAGTCGTTCCATGTTGGAAGGAAACTAGGCGATGAGCTTGCAACACCATTTGACAGGACCAAATGCCATCCGGCTGCTTTGACTAACGAAAAGTACGGTATTGGAAAGAAAGAGCTCTTGAAGGTCTGCACTGAAAGAGAATATCTACTAATGAAGAGGAACTCATTTGTTTACATTTTCAAGTTCTTTCAGGTGACTTACTTGATCTATATTAGAAATGTCGATTCAATTCTTGATCATCATATACGCGTGCATGTTATAATGCTTGCCTTGTTTTCATTTGTTTTTTCAGCTTACAATAATGGCTCTTATGACAATGACCCTCTTTTTCCGAACTGAGATGCCACGAGATACAGTAGATGATGGAGGAATATATGCTGGTGCTCTCTTTTTCGTGGTGGTTATGATTATGTTCAACGGGATGTCTGAGATGGCCATGACAATTTTCAAGCTTCCGGTCTTCTACAAGCAAAGAGACCTTCTCTTTTTCCCTTCATGGGCTTATGCAATTCCGTCATGGATCCTCAAAATACCTGTGACACTTATTGAAGTCGGTCTTTGGGTGGTCCTTACTTACTACGTCATCGGATTTGATCCTAATATTACAAGGTATGGAAAGAATAAGCTACGGAAAATAATTGATGAAGCTATCTGAACAAGTTAGTTAATCACTAATGTTTTTGCAGATTTTTGAAACAATTCATCCTGCTCGTATTAGTAAACCAGATGGCGTCAGGATTGTTTAGATTCATGGGTGCCGTAGGAAGGACGATGGGAGTTGCAAGTACATTTGGAGCATTTGCTCTTCTTTTGCAGTTTGCATTGTGTGGTTTTGTCCTTTCACGAGGTACGTTTTGTGATTTAGGTGTTTGCAGAAACTCTTTTTTTGTTCAAACATACTAACATTTCGTAAACTTGCCTAATGCTTGCAGAGGATGTGAAGAGCTGGTGGATTTGGGGCTACTGGATCTCACCGTTGATGTATTCAGTTAACTCAATCCTTGTGAATGAATTTGACGGGAACAAGTGGAAACACGTAAGCTTGTACTACACAAAGCTGCCGGCATTTGTTTAATTTTTTCATCTATGAATGCTGAAATGAACTTACACTAAAACAGATTGCGCCAAATGGAACCGAGCCCCTTGGAGTTGCAGTGGTGAAATCTCGAGGGTTCTTTCCAGATGCATACTGGTACTGGATTGGTTTCGGGGCACTGTTCGGATTTACAGTTGTCTTCAACTTCTTCTACAGTCTTGCATTGGCTTATCTCAAACGTGAGTTCCATGGATTATTTCCATTTCATGTTTCACCAGGAGATACAAAATGATAAATTACTAACATAGTATAATTATCTGCAGCATATGGTAAGTCGCGAACGGTGATAGCAGAAGACAGCGAGAACGCTGAAAACGGTCAAGCTACATCCCAGATAACTAGCACAGACGGAGGAGATATCATCAGTGCGGGTGAAAATAAGAAGAAGGGAATGGTTCTTCCATTTGAACCCCATTCTATCACCTTCGACGAAGTTGTATACTCTGTTGACATGCCTCAGGTAACATGCCAAATGTTTTAACTAAACGAAAAATTGGAGCTGTCAGCAACATCCTTGTCCTTTAACTAATACTAAAACTGATTTCGGATGACTTGCAGGAAATGAAAGATCAAGGTGCCGGTGAAGATAGATTAGTACTTCTAAAGGGTGTGAGTGGAGCTTTCAGGCCTGGTGTTCTCACAGCTTTGATGGGCGTTAGTGGTGCTGGTAAAACGACATTAATGGATGTTTTGGCTGGAAGAAAAACAGGAGGATATATTGACGGTGACATCAAGATTTCTGGCTATCCCAAGAAGCAAGAGACGTTTGCTCGTATTTCTGGATACTGTGAGCAGAATGACATCCATTCACCTTATGTTACAGTGTATGAGTCCCTGGTATACTCAGCATGGTTGCGTTTGCCCAAGGATGTTGACGAAAAAACTAGAAAGGTCGGTTCCTTTGAAAATTTTTCATCCGTTAAAAGACACTCTCTCACAGATTGGACAAATTTCTAACATTTTGTATTGCTTATTTCTTTTACAGATGTTTGTTGAAGAAGTTATGGAACTTGTTGAGCTTGGACCGTTAAGATCAGCCTTAGTCGGGTTGCCTGGAGTTAACGGTCTTTCAACTGAGCAACGCAAAAGGTTGACCATAGCGGTTGAACTGGTAGCGAACCCCTCTATTATATTCATGGATGAACCAACTTCAGGGCTGGATGCAAGAGCTGCTGCAATCGTAATGAGAACTGTTAGGAACACTGTCGATACAGGAAGAACGGTTGTTTGCACTATCCATCAGCCAAGCATAGACATTTTCGAAGCCTTTGATGAGGTGGATTTATCGTCTCTTGAGCAAAATTTAGTTAGTATTTGTTTTATCTTCTTATAACATTTGAGTACTAAAAAGCAAAATGGCTTTGCAGCTATTTCTAATGAAACGAGGAGGACAAGAGATATACGTTGGTCCATTGGGTCGCCATTCTTGCCATTTGATCAAATACTTCGAGGTACGTTGTACTAAAGAGAAAGGTGAATTTTCCATTTCCAATACCATACGAGAAAATACTGACCTCCGTTTTGCCTGGAATGCAGTCGATTCCCGGGGTAGCTAAAATCAAGGAGGGTTACAATCCAGCTACTTGGATGTTGGAAGTCACAGCCTCAGCTCAAGAAATGATGTTAGGGGTCGATTTCACCAACTTATACAAGAATTCTGATCTGTACAGAAGGAACAAAGCCTTGATTGCTGAATTAAGCGTCCCTCGCCCTGGTTCAAAGGACCTATATTTCGAAACTCAGTACTCACAGTCATTATGGATACAATGTATGGCCTGTCTGTGGAAGCAACACTGGTCATACTGGCGTAATCCTGCTTACACCGCAGTCAGATTCATCTTCACAGTGTTCATAGCACTAGTCTTCGGGACAATGTTCTGGGATATCGGTACCAAAGTGTAAGTACAGAAAACGTAAAATCTTACAAAGTACGTCTTAAAATCCTTCATACTTACCTTGGTCTTAATTTGTTATAGGAGCAAGAGCCAAGATCTTTTCAACGCTATGGGATCAATGTACGCTGCTGTTCTCTTCCTCGGTGTACAAAATGCATCATCAGTGCAACCAGTTGTAGACGTTGAACGTACAGTGTTTTACAGAGAAAGAGCTGCTGGAATGTACTCTGCCATACCTTATGCCTTTGGACAGGTGAATAGACAAGTTCGATTTTCTGCTAACGATATCAACTTTAGAGTTTAAAAAGAAGTTCATAGTATTCATGGACATTTCCTATATTGCAGGCTTTCATTGAAATCCCTTACGTATTCGTACAAGCTATAGTATATGGTATCATCGTCTATGCTATGATTGGATTCGAATGGGAAGTTGGCAAGTTCTTTTGGTACTTATTCATCATGTATACCACCCTCTTGTACTTTACTTTCTACGGTATGATGAGTGTGGCTGTGACACCAAATCAAAACGTTGCTTCCATCGTTGCTGCCTTTTTCTATGCTATATGGAACCTCTTTTCAGGATTCATCGTTCCACGACCTGTAAGATCCTACAACTTTTACATTCTTGCTCCAACGTAGACACTGAAAAATGACTTACATTCTTGTTGTTTTCCACAGCGGATGCCTATATGGTGGAGATGGTACTATTGGGCTTGCCCTGTTGCCTGGACGTTGTACGGTTTGGTTGCATCACAATTCGGAGACATCCAAACTAGCCTAACTGATGATGAAACTGTGGAGCAATTCTTGAGACGTTACTTTGGGTTCAGGCACGATTTCCTTGGCGTTGTTGCAGGGGTGCTTGTCGCCTACGTAGTTGTTTTTGCCTTCACATTTGCTTTTGCTATCAAGGCATTCAATTTCCAAAGAAGATAAGTGAATGTAACTAACTCAACAACTGAGGAAGCAATGGTTACAAAATCAGTATGTAGGGATTAGTTGCTACTTGACAAAGTCTTCTCTTTGTAACTTTTTGATGATTATAAGGTATATATTCTTGTAATATTCATTGGAACTCCTATGTATAATTACCAACTAGTTTTGATACACGTGCGTTGTAAGTACATTATTATTTATATAATGTCAATATTATTCAATAAAAAATTTTAGTGAATGATTATAAATGGAATACTATAGTATAAACTCCTATGAATAATGATATATATAGCCAATAGAAGGCAGTTCGAACATGTGCTTATTATAACCCTTCAATGTGAAAAAATGTCTTCTTTTAATATAATATAAAATAAATAATAAATATAATATAATATAACAATATATATAAAAGATTACCAAATTGAGTGTTTTAAATTTAAGATATTATAGTAATTTAACAAGTTTATGTTTTTAAGATAGTATAAAAGATAGACGTACAATGAAAATATATAGAGTTTTGTTCCAAGGTTGGCTTCGTTTTAGTTTTACCATTCCCTCCCAAATAATTTTTTTTTCCGTACACTAGGTATGAACCATCTCCTAATAAGGTTAAGGTAAGATCTGCATAAACACTAGTATTTTTAAATTCCACTTATGAAATTTTACGAAGTGTATGTTGTTGTAGTACTAGGATTGATTGTTGATTGATACAAGAAAAGAATATATGAGCATAGATAGTAGGGACTAGGGACATACCTTTCAAAGTGTAACAAATGTTGAAATTTCATGGCTTTGATTTCTTTTCAAGAACCTGAAGAAAAAAGAAGAAAGAAAACTAAGGAAGAAAGAAAACTAAGGAATGATTATTGATATAGGAAAAGTAATGTTCATGAATCAATACATCAAAATTAGTTGCCTTAAAGGTTTTGAGTTCGAGGCCTCAGTAAAGACTAATCTTTTATAAGGAGCAATTTATCCTCAAAAGTGAATCTCTTGGGTTCGAATTCAAATTAGTCAGACTCAAAACAAGTCCCAGATAGCAGGTGAGAAAAAAAAAGCTACTTAATTGAACAATCACTCTATTTATAATGACCTAAAAAAGATTTTCAACTCATAAACAGTTGAACTATGAACATATTTGTCTAAGCATAGACAATATAATCCCTTATAAAAAGGGGATAAAGATCATCATGTTAATGTTGCTCTGCCTCTTCAAAAATATTTTCAGATGTGTGATGGACAAAGGATGGACCTACCTGGAGCCGAGGAGATTCACCACTTTGAAAATTATACCGTGTATAAGTAACCAATAAAGATATATATAAGGAAAAAAATTATTATAGAAGAAACATATAACACATCATAAGGGAACAAAGGAAGTAGTACGTACATGCATGTTATAAATCCTACTCATTTCTATCGACTAACTTTAAATTCTGAATTCAGATCTGATATGACTCAATTGTTGTAAGTAGAAAAACATGTTTTATATTTTCACATAAACATATAATTTTGGAGATGGTAAAGAAGATGTTCACCTTTTGCACTTTGTTGTAAGCCTTCAAAATCTTCTTATGTATCAAACTTATAACATTTTATACACATGAAGAAATTTCCTTTAGGAAGGAAGTTGAGAAATTTCTATTCCATATATTGAAATAATGTGACATTAAAAAAATGTTAGTTTCTAATTATAGTTGTAGCCTTTTGACAAAATTGAGTTTATGTGACTAGCTAAGGGCATGAAAAAGAAGACCAAATTAAATTTGGATAATATAAAATACAATTTCCCATATAACTCTAGAAGGGAAAAAATGTGTAGGGTATCAAAACAAACAAAATTACATCAATATATA
>JAPFFP010000113.1:22701275-22722591 GCA_026153255.1 Solanum medicagineum
GATAGACAAATGCATGAATATTTTTCAGGAGTTTGAAAACTCAACTTAGAGATATTTTTCACATCATGAGTTATTAAAATACTAAGAATATAAAATACCATGTAATTCAATGCATGCAAAATATGTGTATATAGGATATACATATAAAATATACATATTTTTCTACCATTTGATGCTTGAAACATTAATGTATAATCAGATATCTCATATTTAAATTTTTGAGGATAGAAAATATCTTGTTGGGGGTACTAACCTTAAAAATGGACCTTATAATACGTGAATTCGATCTAATCAAACTTTTTAATAATGCAATTACTAAATTCCAGATAAAAAATCCCAAGATTGATTTGATTTTAGTGATATGATCCCAAATAGTATTTGTTGAAATTCAAGAATTGTGAGCTGTTTGTAAGTGAAATTAGTCAAATTTCTAGCCAATGGAAAATGGATTAGTAGGCCACTCGAGAAGGTCTCTTAATTGTCAATCAAAGTCTATTAATTGCTTGTGTTTATTAATGACCTTTTTAATTTGGCATCAAGTGGAGAACCTTTTGATTTTTCTTTAAAAATTATTTTTTGTAAAAATTTCAGATTTAATTTCCATATATATTTTTCAAAATTGTTCAAGTTACTCTTAGGTATAATTGTATTTTCTTTTGTATACTTCTTATTAGTAAATTTTCTCATATTTATTCTTATCATTAATAAAAGTTGAATGTAAAACAGATAGATTTTACGTGTCAAAATATTTCAAAAGAAAAAAAAATATAAGTTTATGCCACTATTTTTACTATGATCTAAAATTACTTTGGTTCTACCAAGAAACTATGATTTTACCACTATGGCTATAAAAAAGCTTATCAAAAATGGAGGAAAGAGCACAAACTCAACTTAAAGAAATAAATTATCTTCATGTCATTTTGAATTTCATAATTTGATATAAGAAATCCGATTATATTTAACCTACTAGTTATATTGTTAGTTATTATTTTAATGTACTAAACATCATAAACTTATTGACTACATCATAAGTTATCAATATTGTTGCATAAATAAAAGACGTATCATACCTTACTTTTTTCTAATTGGTGTGTGCATGTTTGTATATATGTATTTGTCTGTTGGATTTGATTATTTCTTCGAATTTTTAAAGCAAAATTAAAATTTAAATAATTTTTTATTTAATTAATTTATTTCTATTTTTCAACTTGAATTGATTTTTACCCAACAATTACTTGTCAACTTCTAAGCAAGAAATGAAAATCTGAATTCTAGATATTTTTAGAAAGTCTTGTTAGAAAGCTTTTTGGATTTAATAATTCTGAATTTTCATCATATGCCATAAAAAAAAAAGATTAAAAAAAGGGACTATTCTCTACATGGCTTGTTGAAATTTATATTTTTCTATGTGTATAAGCTTTCAATAGTCCACACGCCATAAAAAAAATAAAGAACAAAGAAAAAAAAACTTTTCCATATGACTTTAAAATAGTACTTATTTTATTTTATATTACATATGTAAACTTTCAATTAAAACCTAATAAACAACTTTTTTTTAAGAAAAAAGACAAATTTTACTAATTAAATGAAGAAGGAAGCTTCCTAAAGAAAACAAAATTACCTCTCCATAAACACATACTCAGTAAAATTTTAAAATGTACACAAATCTTACTATTACTTCATAGAAATAGAGAGAATATTTTCGAAAGACCCTCATCTGAAAATATTATCCCCAAAGGTAGAAAATACTAGATATGAAACCAAGCGACTAGAATGGAAATCAAATGATAATTTATAAATGATCGTAACAAAATAAATAACGGACAATAATAATACAACATATAAAGGCACAACTAATTAACTCTAGTAACCTACTATGTCGCAAGCTCAGACATCATTCTACCCCTAATAGCAGTTAAACCTTCTACCCTAGTACATAATATGTCCTTGATTATGAATTTATGTCATATCCTGTCTAATCACCTTCCTCAATACTTTTCAGTCTACCAAAATAAACCAAAGCACTTGTGAATCTGTATACTTTCCAAAGTTGCTGGAATGACACAAAATATTTAAAATTTTATAGCTTTTTTTAAAAAAATTTTTGGGTGAGATTGTTCACATGAATGAAACACTTATCATAATTTTTTTAAATATTTTTTTTATCATAATAACATTTTATTATAAAGATTCAATTTTTTTATAACTATTTTTTTTATTTTATGCTATATTATAAATTATATAATAATATTATTTATAATATATAAAAATATTTAGACAAACCACATTATTGACCATATATTATTAATAAGTTGTGGAATGAATAACTATATGTTGACTCTCGTGTGCTTCTAGACGCTGGCGGCCCTTTTTTGGCCGCTTTTGACTCATAAATTATGAGATCCTATTTTAATTATTCCTATGTTACCTTGCTCCCAAAGTATATTGCAAATTCTTTCTCATTAAGAAAATATTTTTATAAAAAATACTTTTTAAGATAATAAGCAAGTTATTTATTTGTATTTCATTAATATGTAAAAAATAAAAATATTATTTCAAAATATTTATATATAATCTGAACAAAAGGTGTGGATTGATGGGAACGGAGGTTATTATAGTGGGGCGACAACAATGTGTTTTGAAGGTTAGAAAGAATATTATTACTTTTTTTGGAAGGAGGGAGGGGGGGGGGAGGCGTGAATTTATATCATGGGATGGTGAGTAAATTTTTTGTTACTACAATAACCCTTATCATTACCTCATAGAGATAGAGAGTATTAATGATAAGAAAACATAAGATTGTAATGGGGATAAATACAATCAAGGAGAGCTAGAAATTACCTTATCGATTCTAATGAGATAATAAACACTTACAAATTAACCAACATGAAGAAAATAAACTATCAGAGAACTAGATATTCTATGATCGTCACATGAACTTCTTTTTTTCCTATTACTAAAAAAACATTTATCTTATTATTAAAAAAAACTTATTTCTTAAAAAAGTATTTTTCAAAAAACACCAACAAGTATAAAAAAAAATAGAAAAATATTTTTGTCCCCACCATACACCTTTGGTCTCATATGATAGCCCAGCAAGAACACAAAATTCCTCCAAAAATGTATAAACATGTGACGGCTGTAAATAAAACAGTAAATCTTGAAAATTCTTCTAGAAATACTATTTACGTCAAATAACACAAACTATAATTTCATCAAATTCTCAAGTTGGTCAATAAATCCAAAAAAAACACAATGGACCAATACATGTACCTAACAAATAAAAAAAAATCAACATTAGAATCCTTTTTTCTTGCCTCTATATAACCCCTTAACATTCAACATAACCTCCTAACATCAATTCTTCTTAAAAAAAAACAAATTTGTTATCGAATTCGAAGGTGTTGTTAATAAGATACAACAACAAGAATAGTGTAATTAAATCATGGAGCCAGCAGATTTAAGTAATTTGCGGGGGCGCAGTATAAGGGGAAGTATGAGAGGAAGTATAAGAGAAAATAGTAATTCAATATGGAGAAATAATGGAGTTGAAGTATTTTCAAGATCAACAAGAGATGAAGATGATGAAGAGGCATTAAAATGGGCAGCACTTGAAAAATTACCAACTTATGATAGATTAAGAAAAGGTATATTATTTGGATCACAAGGTGGTGTTGTTGCTGAAGTTGATGATCTTGGTGTTCAACAAAGAAAGAATTTGCTTGATAGACTTGTTAAAGTTGCTGATGAAGATAATGAAAAATTCTTGTTGAAACTCAAGAACAGGATTGATAGGCAAGTGGTTTTTCTATTTGAATTCTATGCATATATATATATAGTGTCGAGTCGGAGGCAGAATTTTCGCTATACATATACATAAAACATTACTTAAAACAAAGATTTTTCCCACCACGAATCAGTAAAAGATTTGTGCTATAGAAAATGATTTTTCTCATTCATTTCCCATCGAACAAAACTCACTAAAAAATGCATGATGGGAAATAGATTGTTATTGAAATAGTGGGAAGATTTCAAATTTCTTCATATAAAATAATTTCTATTTTTTTTCTTATTTCAATTAAAAAATTATGATTTTTCATAATACAAAGCTTTTGACCTTGTAGATATGATATGATTTTTCGATACCATACCATTATAACTCCATTTTTTGTATATATACTGGCAGTATAAAATAATTTTTGCGCATATTAGCTAAAAGAGAACTATAGGTATTAGGTAACCACTTATGAAAAGTAGTAGTCCATGATTTGTCTCTATGTGAACCTATATTTTTTTAGTTTGTTTAAAAAAAATCCTTTTTTCTACATTCGAAAATGATTTATTTTAAAATTCTTATTTTATTTTTGATGATAACCTTTTATAGTAACATAAATGTTATGGTATGATTAGTATTAGAAGTTTTAGAGGTCTTCTGACCACAAAGATTATGACATATTTAGAATTACAAGTTTCATAAATTTTTGTACTTTCTTAAATTTCATATCTAATAAAATAAGTTTACATAAATTGAAGCGGAGAGAGTAGAATTTGTTACTATTATACAACATGTTAAAATGCACTAACAATACACTAATGTTCATTACATTTGTTAATGTACATAAGCAATTTTCTTTTGTTCTATAATTGAGTTTGTTTTCCTTTTTTTTAATCTAGTTTGGTGATAAATTCTAACTTTTTCTAAATTTTTATTTTTCAAAAATAGGGTTGGGATTGATTTTCCATCAATAGAAGTGAGATTTGAGCATCTTAATATTGAGGCAGATGCATATGTTGGAAGCAGAGCTTTGCCTACATTTACCAACTTCATCTCTAACTTCATTGAGGTAACAATTCTCCAAAATATATTTGAAAATGTTTATAATCGTGCGAAGCACGGGTCAGTTACCTAGTTTATATATAGAAAAGAATTGTGTGTAGTTATATATTATCACCTATAGAAGAAGTACTCATGTTTTAGTGTTTGCCTCAAATGAAAAAAAGTTAGTTTGATTCATGAACCAAATTACGACTCTTGAATTGATGGAGTTGATTTCTCATGATAGTCGCAGTACTAATAGTTATTACCTTGTAAAATCACTTTCTTCGTTGAAGAAAATTGAAATCAAGAAGAAATGTGACTTTCTGAATTATAACTATTAGTTGCGTGATCATCTGAGAAATCAGTTCTAAAGTGATGGTAATGCTTACAATCATATAGTCGGGCAGAGTTATTGATGAAGGAGAAATAGAAGTTCAAATATATCTTGCAACAATGTGAAATGGTTATTTATATTGTTGTTCGATTAAAATTAGACGATTTTTGGTGCTAATCGTTTCCATTAGTTGAAAGGAGCAAATGCAAAAGTAGACTATTTCACATACTTCAAAGAACCTTTATCGTAACGTAAATAATAAGTTCTTTTGCAGTGTTATTTGAAAGGTGTTCTGAATAGCTAACATTTTGTTTGCTCTTTGTTGGCTTATAAAGGGCTTATTGGAATCAATGCACATCTTTTCATCGAAAAAACGTTCAGTTACAATTCTCAAGGATGTTAGTGGCTACGTCAAGCCCAGTCGAATGACTCTGCTTTTAGGACCTCCCGGTTCTGGAAAAACAACTTTGTTACTTGCTTTGGCTGGAAAACTTGATTCTGCTCTAAGGGTAAGAAGTTTAAAACAACTAATAAAAAAGTGTATTGTTTTTTCAAATACGAATATGTGTAAGACTAAAGTTCACCATGATAAAATCAGGTTACTGGAAAGGTGACGTATAACGGACATGAATTACATGAATTTGTGCCACAAAGAACCGCGGCCTATATTAGCCAGCATGATTTGCATATTGGAGAAATGACTGTAAGAGAAACTTTGGAGTTCTCCGCAAAATGCCAAGGAGTTGGTTCTCGTTATGGTTAGCATTTTTCTTAGTTCTAATTGATTCTTTCGATATATACATGGTGATCAAATGAATCATAATTGACTGTTGTTGTTGAATTATTTTCAAGAAATGTTGGCGGAGCTATCAAGACGAGAGAAAGCAGCTAATATCAAACCGGATGCTGATATTGACATGTTCATGAAGGTAGGACTGGAAACGATTTCGATTTTCTCTTAACTGATATGTGTTTGAGGCATTTCTGAAAAATTAATATTTCTATTGTTGAATGGAAATGTAGGCTGTATCAACTGAAGGACACGAAGCCGAGGTGATTACTGATTATGTTCTTAAGGTAATTTTTATTTTCCAATCATTTTTCATACGTTCGAGCTATTGAAAGATTAAGGGAAGTTTGATAAGTTATTCATTTGCTTGTCAGATTCTGGGACTGGATATTTGCGCGGATACTATGGTCGGAGATCAAATGATAAGGGGTATTTCTGGAGGACAGAAGAAGCGTGTCACTACTGGTGAAATGATTGTCGGACCATCTAAAGCCCTTTTCATGGATGAAATTTCAACCGGACTTGACAGTTCCACGACTTACTCCATTGTGAATTCCCTAAAGCAATCTGTTCATATCTTGAAAGGAACAGCTCTGATTTCTCTCTTGCAGCCTGCTCCCGAGACTTACAACTTGTTCGATGATATCATTTTGCTATCAGATGGTTACATTGTTTATCAGGGTCCAAGAGAGGACGTGCTCGAGTTCTTTGAATCCATGGGATTCAAATGCCCTGACAGAAAAGGCGTCGCTGATTTCTTGCAAGAAGTATGTTTTATTAGAAAAGAGGATGTAACGTTTCAGAAGCGTTGATGCATTGTCGGTTCTAATGTGAAATGCTTGGAATTTCTTGCAGGTGACATCTAAGAAAGATCAACAGCAGTATTGGGCAAGGAGGGATGAGCCTTACAGATTTATCACATCGAAAGAATTTGCTGAGGCTTATCAGTCTTTCCATGTCGGGAGAAAAGTAAGCGACGAGCTTTCAACTGGATTCGACAAGAGCAAAAGCCACCCTGCTGCTTTGACAACCGAAAAGTACGGTATTGGAAAGAGACAGCTTTTGAAGGTTTGCACTGAAAGAGAATTATTGCTAATGCAGCGGAACTCGTTTGTTTACATCTTCAAATTCTTTCAGGTGAACTACTTGGTCTATTTATTATATCGAGATTTATGGCGTAGCCTTGAAATATCCATGTGATGTTTACTAATCCCTTCTTTGTTTTTTTTTTTCAGCTCATGGTCATTGCACTTATCACAATGACCATATTTTTTCGAACTAAGATGCCTCGGGATGATGAAACCGATGGAGGAATATATACTGGCGCTCTCTTTTTTACGGTTATTATGCTTATGTTTAATGGTTTGTCTGAGCTCCCTTTGGCACTTTATAAGCTTCCGGTCTTCTACAAGCAAAGGGACTTTCTCTTCTATCCTTCATGGGCTTATGCAATTCCTACATGGATCCTAAAAGTCCCGGTAACTTTACTTGAAGTTGGAATGTGGGTGTTCCTCACCTATTATGTCATGGGATTTGATCCTAATGTTGGAAGGTACGGGAAGAAAGACTATATATGGTTTAATCGTTGTCATATCGTCATAAATATTTATTGATCTGCTATTGTTTGTGCAGATTTTTCAAGCAATTTTTGCTACTTGTAGTAGTAAACCAGATGGCATCAGGATTGTTCCGATTTATTGCAGCAGTTGGAAGGACCATGGGAGTTGCTAGCACATTTGGAGCATTTGCTCTGCTTTTACAATTTGCATTGGGTGGTTTCGCCCTTGCACGAAGTAAGTTTTGTGATTTAGGTGTTTGTGGTAGCTCTTGTCTTGTCCAGATGCTTACTTTCTCTTTTCTCCGAATGGCGTAGCTGACGTGAAGGACTGGTGGATTTGGGGGTACTGGACGTCACCACTTATGTACTCGGTGAATGCAATTCTTGTGAATGAATTTGACGGGCAAAAGTGGAAACATGTAAGTTCAATTTTTATACATAACGCGGCCTGTCATGTTTACTTTTTTTCCACCTATGAATGCTGAAATCAACTTTCATGGAAACAGATTGCGCCAAATGGAACTGAGTCCCTTGGACCTGCAGTAGTGAGATCTCGAGGGTTCTTTCCCGATGCATATTGGTATTGGATAGGTGTAGGGGCACTTACTGGATTCACAATTCTGTTTAATATCGCCTACAGTCTTGCTCTCGCTTATCTTAACCGTGAGTGTCTTGAGTTTCTTCATCGATATATCCCTAGATATAAAGGTAATATGTACTAACATGGAATGAGTATCTGCAGCATTTGGAAAGCCACAAGCTATGATTTCAGAAGAGGACGAGAACAACGAAAATAGTGAATCATCGCGTCAGATAACTAGCACAGCGGAAGGAGATTCTGTCAGTGAGAATCAGACTAAGAAGAAGGGAATGGTTCTTCCATTTGAACCCCATTCCATCACCTTTGATAATGTTGTCTACTCCGTTGACATGCCTCCGGTAAGTAACAAAGACTTACTAGTCATCAAAAACCAGCATTTCAACTTTTCCTAAACCGAAATGTGACTCAATCTTTTGACGACTTGCAGGAAATGAGAGAGCAGGGCGGTAGCAGTGACGATAGATTGGTACTTTTGAAGGGTGTGAGTGGAGCTTTCAGGCCAGGTGTTCTCACAGCTTTGATGGGAGTTAGTGGGGCCGGTAAAACAACGTTGATGGATGTCTTGGCTGGAAGGAAAACCGGAGGTTACATTGACGGAAGCATCAAGATTTCTGGATATCCCAAGAAGCAAGAAACGTTTGCACGTATTTCTGGATACTGTGAACAGAATGATATCCATTCACCTTATGTTACAGTTTACGAGTCTTTGGTTTACTCGGCTTGGCTGCGTTTACCTCAGGATGTTGATGAAAAGAAAAGAATGGTAAGTTCCCCTTGCATCTTTCCCTTTCGTTCCATAATGAGAATTTATCCGAATAAAGTGGAAGTTAATGAAATTTTCTACCGGTTATCCCATGTCAGATGTTTGTTGAGGAAGTTATGGATCTCGTGGAGCTTACACCACTAAGATCAGCCTTAGTCGGGTTGCCAGGAGTCAATGGCCTGTCAACTGAGCAACGTAAAAGGTTGACGATTGCTGTTGAACTAGTAGCAAACCCCTCGATCATTTTCATGGATGAACCAACTTCAGGATTGGATGCTAGAGCTGCTGCAATTGTGATGAGAGCTGTTAGGAACACTGTCGATACAGGAAGAACCGTTGTTTGTACCATTCATCAGCCTAGCATTGATATATTCGAGGCTTTTGATGAGGTAAAATGAACACCTTATCTTATGTCTTCCGTCTAGATATCAAAGATACTAATACAAACATGTCATTGCAGTTATTTCTTATGAAACGAGGAGGACAAGAGATATACGTTGGTCCATTAGGTCGCGAATCATGCCATTTGATAAAATATTTCGAGGTAAGTTAGTTGTCACCGGATAAGTAATTTCCTTTTCCTGTGTTTATAAAAATAATCAAGTACTGAGCTTATTTTCACCGTGAATTCAGTCCATGCCCGGTGTTAGCAAAATAGAGGAAGGTTACAATCCAGCAACTTGGATGTTAGAAGTTACATCCTCATCTCAAGAAGTAGCATTAGGGGTCGATTTCACCGAATTGTACAAGAACTCAGACCTCTGCAGGAGGAACAAGGCATTAATCGAGGAACTAAGCTTACCACGACCTGGTACAACTGACCTGCATTTTGAAACTGAATTCTCACAGCCATTTTGGGTCCAATGCATGGCTTGCTTGTGGAAGCAACACTGGTCATATTGGCGTAATCCGGCTTACACTGCTGTTAGATTTGTCTTCACAACCTTCATAGCACTAATATTCGGGTCAATGTTCTGGGATCTCGGTACCAAAGTGTAAGTACTATAACACGAAAAAAAAAAATGAAAATACAAACATCCGACTTATAATTCTCTTTTTGTTTTTTTGTTTCAATTACAGGAGTAGGCCTCAGGATCTAACCAACGCTATGGGATCTATGTACGCTGCTGTCCTCTTCCTCGGAGTACAAAATGCATCATCAGTTCAGCCTGTTGTATCCGTTGAACGTACTGTATTTTACAGAGAAAAAGCTGCCGGCATGTACTCTGCCATACCGTATGCCTTTGCACAAGTGAGTAGCTAGACAGTTGAATTTCCTTAAAAAATTAACAAATTTTCAGCTTATTGAACTTCAATTTTTTCTCTTGCAGGTTTTTGTTGAAATTCCTTATGTATTTGCACAAGCTGTTGTGTATGGTCTCATTGTGTATTCTATGATTGGATTCGAATGGACCGCAGCAAAATTCTTTTGGTACTTCTTCTTCATGTTCTTCACTTTCCTATACTTCACCTTCTTTGGCATGATGACCGTGGCTATTACCCCGAACCAAAACGTTGCTTCAATTGTCGCTGGATTCTTCTATACAGTATGGAATCTCTTCTCAGGGTTCATCGTTCCACGACCTGTAAGTTGTCAGCATTTTCTATGATATATATAGACATAGTTGAGTTATTTTTCCGTTACAAAGTCTAGTTTCGTCATCTGAGATGCAAAAAACTTGACAGTTTCTCTTCTTTTGGCCTAAAAACAGCGTATTCCGATATGGTGGAGATGGTACTACTGGGCTTGCCCTGTGGCGTGGACGTTGTATGGTTTGGTTGCGTCTCAATTCGCAGACCTCCAAGATATGATTAATGATCAAACCGTGGAAGAATACTTGGACAGTGCTTTAGGAATTAAGCATGATTTTCTCGGAGTTGTTGCAGCTGTGATCGTTGCGTTTGCAGTTGTTTTCGCCTTCACATTTGCTTTGGGTATCAAGGCATTCAATTTCCAGAGAAGATAGAAAATGTGTTAATATTGAATAAACTTATCAACTTTTAGATTTCTGAATATGCGATATGTTGTGTCTTATTAATCATTCTGAATTCCCAGTTTTGTTGTGTAACATGTAATTGTCATTCATAATTTATTTTTTGTGGAAACATACATACAATTTTATTTAATGGTTGTCGTAATCATTATCATCTATGTTGCTCGGACTCTTCAGGAATGTAGACGAGTGTGTGTCGAACATATTTGAATTAGATTATTTGACAAAGTGTATGAGCATGTAGTAGCTCGTATATGTGATCTAATCTATGACGATATCTGACTATCCATTTTGTGGTATTAGTCCTTAAGAGCATATTTTGTTGTTTGGTTTCGCTATATAAGTCATATTTCACGTTTTCTTTTGGAAAAAATACATTCAAATATGAATATTTTCAAATATTCTTTGCAAGAATTACAATCAAACACAACTCTATCTCCATGAATCGAAATAAAGTGAAGAATATTTGGATTAATCTATGTCCAAATGCCAATTAGTAGTGTATATAATCTAGACTCGGAGAAAAAAAGAAATCACTATACAACAAAAGAGAAGGAAAATATTTTTCATGGAAAATATATGAGTCTTATTTATTATTACCAATAAACAATTGGCGCAAAATCTTTTATATATTACAGCGATCATGATTAGCAACCGCCTTGCGAGATTGGCTAAACGTTCCAACGGAGAGAACAAATTTACTCTTTAATAGAATTCACACAACACGAATTTAAACTAATCGAACCTCCTTTTTTTTTTTAAAATGGGGATGGAGAAGGGGAAATAGAAAGGGGGATTACAATGTGGGAAATCAAATCCATACCAATAAAATAAAAATTTAAATAGTCAACTAACTGAACTACTAAAGATTCCGAGGGGAAAAAGTCTAACTAGTGTTATTGACCAAGTGGACCTTGGCAAAGTGGCCACTTGTCAGCTCACTTGTTTTGACCAAAATTCATCACTCATTAGCCATACATTATTATTTCTTCTTCTTCTGTAGATAATGAATCCTTTTACAGTCTTGCCGGAGGGCTGCATATCGGAGATAATTTCATTCACAACTCCCATTGACACCATTAGATCATCGATTATCTCGAGAGGATTCAAATTTGCAGCTGAATCCGATATTGTATGGGATAAATTTCTGCCATCTGATCATCAACATATAGTTTCCCGGTCAATTTCTCCTGTAATTTTTGACAACAAGAAGGACCTTTACTTTAGACTCTCTGAGTCTCCTATCCTTCTTGATGAGGGCAAATTGGTAATTTTTTAGCTGCATTTTTTCTTGTTTTCTTCTATTTTATGACATTTTTAGTCTGCTAAAAGAAATTAGGACAAACTCATCCCCATTGGATTAAGAAGAAAAAATGTATCAATATATAAGTGATCATCCAACTAAATTTTTTTTTATAGAAATCCCACATTATATTAAAATATTTTTAAATATTCTCCCCACGTCTGATAAACTCTCCCCCATTTCCACAAAACGTTTTTCTTCATGTGAGTTTGTAAAGGGAGATAATTCAAACATACCCAGATACAAATTTGAGACAGAGAAAACTCACCAGAATGGGAGCTTTGATGGCATCTCTGTCACTAGAAAAGCCATCCACCATGCTTTGCTCGTAAATCTCAAGCAAAACATCAACAAAGTCATCTCTATTTTCATTTTCAACTTCTTCCTTCACTCTTTTGTGACTACCTATATAGTTATTCGTTCCATTCAAATTCATTTATTGATCCAGATCCAAAAAGTTACAAAGAGAAAACGGAAATTGCAGGAAGAAGAAGCAACATTTGTGGAGAGTAGAAGAAGGATTTGAGAGTGAAAATAGTTTGTCTTCCTTCTTGTAGACAGAACTCTGATTTTCTTCCCACCACTTCTTTGCTTCCTTCTCAGTTTTTTTATGGTGATTCATAGGGATATAAAATTGGGTCATATATGTTGCTGATTCATTTAGATTATATGAGTTTAGGAAAAATATAGCGATTCATGTGTGTGGTATGTATCTTGTATGGTGATTCATTTTAAAACTATGAGTTGTTCAAAAACTTTTTATGGTGATTCATCTATATATAAAATTGAGAGTATGTATCTTGTATGGTGATTCATTTCAAAATTATGAGTTGTTCACACCTTTTTATGGTGATTCATTTTTAATAAAAATCGAGTCATATATGTGTTGATTCACTAGAACTGTATGAATTGAATGTAGTGATTCATTTGGACATTTTTTCTAGTTATTATAGGTTGATGATTCATTGGGTGCATCATACAAGAATAATACACAAGTGAATCATATTAATGGGTTGATTCATTGAGACAATGGATCATACAATATGCTTCATTGCAATAAAATAGTTAACATATGGTTGATTCACCACATTAGATGTTGATTAGAATGAATCATGACTTATGAATCATGTATGGTGAAGTGTATCCGTAAAATTGTCTTTTTAAGTGTATTCGTAAAAATGAAGTGTATCCTTAAAAATGAAGTATATCCGTAAAAATGAATTGTATCCGCATAATTGTCTTTTTATGGGATTTTTATAAATATGAAAAAGGTTGGGATAAATTCAAATTTCTTTCCCTCAATGTGGAATTTCTGTAAGTTATACAAAAATAAATCCA
This sequence comes from Solanum medicagineum, assembly GCA_026153255.1. Classification (NCBI taxonomy): domain Eukaryota; kingdom Viridiplantae; phylum Streptophyta; class Magnoliopsida; order Solanales; family Solanaceae; genus Solanum; species Solanum medicagineum. The sequence goes on from JAPFFP010000113.1 coordinate 22,714,776, forward strand.
TGAGGGCTTGACCCGGATCAAACAATATTATACTAATGTGGAGTTAGGGTGATGGTACATGCAATCGTCAAATTATGAGGGGGTATATCATGCTCTTTTCCTTAGAAATAATTCAACTTTAAGTTATTCATTTTTTCCATTAACACTATGATTTATGGCCTTACGAACGTGTAGGGATTATTTTAGACGATAAATTTCAAATATAAAAAGATGTTTACTCCCTCCCTCTCAATATATTTGACGGTGTTTACCTGGACATGAAGGAGAATTTCCATTTGACTTCTATTTTTTTTTTTTTTAATTAGCAGAGTTTTTGGCTTGACAAAACAAATGGGAAGAAATGTTATCTACTATCTTCAAGGCAGTTGATGATTTCTTTTTCAGACAGTCAATTATTCTGGGAATACACATTTGATGCAGAGTCAAGGTATTTATTCTGCTTTGTTATGATATATTTGGGCGAATCAAAATGAGTTGACCAAAAACAGTTTAAAATTTACTTAGGTCAAAATGAGTTAGTTAAGTTGAAATGAAGCGAGTAGTATACAAAAATTCAAAGTTGTTATTGAAGTCGACATTTATTTGACTACAGGTTCTCAGAGGTAGCATTCCTCAATAATGTCAATTTACTAGATATCCGAGGCAAGATTGGAACTCGAGAGTTATCCTCTCGAACAAATTATGCAGCTTATTTAGTGTTCAAAGTATCCGAGAGGTACCATGGCCTTGAATCAACTAATGCAATGGTTAGATTTGTCAATCAAGAGAGTGAAGACGAGGCTGAAGAACGAGCTACTACTGTTATACTAGCAGCAAGAGCGCCGAGAAATTTAAAAGGAAGGCTACCAGAAAAGAGACTTGATGGATGGCTCGAAGTAGAAATTGGAAAGTTTTACAATGGTGAATCAGGTGTCGATAATGGTGATGTTGAAGCAAGATTGTTGGATTCTAGGCCTTTTCATGCTAAGTGTGGTCTTATAATCGAAGGTATTGAGTTTCGTCCAATATGATAAAGATTCAGGATTTAAACTTTATCAGTTCAGGAGTTCACAAGTTAATAGTGCAATGGTGAATCAAGTGATGATAATGGTGATGCTGAAGCAAGATTGTTGGATTCTAGGCCTTTTCATGCTAAGTGTGGTCTTATAGTTGAAGGCATTTAGTTTCATCCAATATAATAAGAATTCAAGATTTAAAGTTTATCAGTTCTACTACGAGTTCACAAGTTAATAGTACAATGATAATTGAGTTTGTAGTCAAATGGTTATTGATAAAAAGTAGAGTTTTGTGAGCAAAAGATACTGAATTCTCGCAAACACATATGTTACATGCTAGATTCGTCTCTGCTGATAAACATGACGTCTCCGCTGATAAACATGTTAGTGTAGTGCAAATTTCATGACTTTGTTATACTTTCCGCGAATCATACTCAATACTTGTTCCATGACATTCATTACTTGGCATCAATGGCGTTACAAAAGTTTCTCCATCGACTAAGAATCAAGATGTAGTTAACAATGGCAACGTAATTTAGTGGCGACTACATTGGGTATGTTATTGTTGTGGTCATCTTACTTGTACTAAACAGTAAGACATCGAATAAAGTTGTAAATATTCACTATGCTATAAGATGGGATGCAACTACTACATAATAGATGAAAATTGAAACGCAACAAAGGGAGGAGAGAGGTAAGTGAGAGAGGGTACTAGAGAGTGGAGAGACGCGAACTGTAGAGACGCGAACTGTATGTATATATCTGTTGAATTGAATATTTTTATTTGTCAAATAATTGTATATATGCAACTAGTATACATATATATTTGCATACATGGCAAGAGATTGGAGGGAGAGAAGAAAGAGGCCAGAGAGATGAAGAGAGGAGAAAGAAAATAACAATAAAATATAACTATAGCTATAAATTGTAATTTTTTTCAAACTATAGTGATATAATGTAAATACGTATCATATTTATACTAATATGGACCATTAATATTAGGTGAAGAAAATAATAATTTAGATATACTTTTGACATTAACTCTTGAAATTAGGCATTTGTGGAACTTTATCAATTAATTTAGGTATATTTATTTATATCAGCCTATAGTAACACTGTTAGGCTAAAAAAATTCGTAATTATGGGATTTAAATGCAAGATTTATTTCAATATTTTCCATTAGGTATATCAGATTATAAATTTTATTCTGTCTTATAGCACATTTAAGTTAGTAGGCAGTGGCGGAGCCAATATTTTTGCCAAAGGTTTGTTCATATTTTTAGAACATGGATGGGTGATTTTTGTATCAACGGTATTCAGTAATAGTATATATCAAAATATCTATATTTATTTTTAACCTATATATTCGAAAAAAATTGACAAAAAATATTCACCTAACCACCCTTAAGTGAATGTAGTCCTATCCTTGCCATTAGATCCAAGAAAAAGAATTTGACTATGACCAAGCAACACAATATTTTCACATGTTATATCCTAGGGAAAAAATTATGTTAATTGCCAAAAACCAATTTAAATAATTATATATTTTTTAAAAAAGTTTTATATCTTAACTCTTTAAGTACCATCCATTGTTTCATTATTTGCCTATCTAAACTAGAACTACTTTTATATTAAAACATTAGCCTACATACACATATTATCGAATGAAAATAATATTTGGCCGAATCAATATCTAGATGTATTTTAGCACAAAGAAGCTATATAGTCTAGATAATATAAAAAAATAATTGAGATACGAAACTTGCGATAAAACATTCATTGAAATATATATTTGATTTTAAAAAAATTAAAATAAGATGATAAATCGTAAATGGAAAAGAAACTAATTTTTCTATTCACTTTAACTTGTACACTTTAAAATTTACACACCACTTAAGAGACCATGTTCAATACGACCATAAGTCCATAGTATACAAATTAGTTGATATATAATTCTAGGTCTTAAATAATAATTTAAAAAATAAATAATTAATATTAAAGATAAAAATAATAAAAAAATTTATAGTGTCATTCTATACAACAAAAAATGTGGCATTGACAAAGGAATATTATGACGGTTTTATATATAAATTACCACGATTTCTAAAAAATTATCGTAATATATTTGTGATAGACGAAGTTATGACATTTTCACAAAACACCGTTATAACTATGGCAATTTTAAATCATCGTATTAATTTCATAGCAACCTTTTTTTCTGAAGTAAAACTGATAAAAAAATAAAAGAGAGAAGTATTAAAAATATACTCAAACTTGTTACGAATTATTAGTTTCGTCCCTAAACTATTGATAGGCTTAAAAACACTCCTCAACTTGGGGAACCAAGCTTAAATACACCCTCGAACTTGGCACAAATTATTAGTTTTGTCTTTAAACTATTGATAGACTTAAAGATGCCCATCAACTTGCCGAATTGGGCTTAGATACAACCCTCCCGTATGTCACATGGCATAACAAATGAGTACAATTTATTTAAAGTGCGTGAAAGGTTAAAAAAAGACCACATCAGCCTTATTTGAAAAAAAAATTCATGCAACTTTTAATTACCAAGCTACTAGAATACCCTTCTTCTTTTCATTTAACGTTTCCTTCATTAATGACGACCTCAAAACAAATCTATTTTTGTTTTCATTCTCATTTAATTGTTTAATTCTCTTTCTTTTCGTATTTTGTTTATAATTATTTTTCGTCAATGTGGACTTCTGGCAACGTTAAAAATTTCGTGGTCGGAATATGACAATCTCGTAGAGAAGATTTTGGCATTGTAAAAATATAGCGGCGAATGAAGCTCTACAAAATTTAATAAATTACCGAAACATGAAGCTGGAAGGGGGGAGTTGTTTTTAAGCTTATCAATAGTTTTGGAATAAAACTAATAATTCGTACCAAGTTCGAGGGTGTATTTAAACTTACTTCGCCAAGTTGAGGGGTGTTTTTAAGCCTATCAATAGTTTAGGGACGAAACTAATAATTCATGCCAAGTTCGATGGTGTATTTAAGCTTAGTTCGTCAAGTTGAGAGGTATTTTTAAACTTATCAATAGTTTAGAGACGAAACTAATAATTCATCACAAATCTGAGAGTATTTTAATACTTCTCTCATCTCAAAATAAAAATAAACAAAAAATTATTTCTTTAATAAAGATGCCTACTTCTACTAGTATTTTAAATCATTCAGAATACTAGAATTTAAGTATTTAATAAATTAAGAAGAGGGGTAGTTGGGGGGTTGCTGTCACGCTTACTTTTTAAAATAGTACAATAAAGTTGGAGTTTTAACACACGTGTATTTTTTCAGTCTCAATTTATATAATAATTTATAATTTAATGCAAAATTTAAAGATTTCTTAAAATTTGTGATGTAAAATAAGTTTTAAGTATTAATATAATTATAAATTATTTTATTACATTAAAAATAAGAAAAAATTAAAGTCAAAACTACTATGGAATATAAAATATTTTTTTAAAAAAATATTTAAATTAAGGGGACAACAATAATAACATATCTAGTGAAATTAATATTTCACTAAATGGGGTATGAAGAACAGAATGAACAAAAGCTTTATTATTATCATTGTTTTCAAAAAAATTTATTAATTTTAATTTTAAAATATCAAATAAATTAAAAATATCTCATTTTAGTTATGATCAAACCGTTTACTAAATGTTACATATGTTGTCTATATAAAAACAATTACCTCAACTAGAACAATAATATTAACATGTTCTCTATAATACCATACCTACAAATGCAAATGAAAAAGTGTAAATGCTCCTAGCTGACAAAATTAATTAAGATGGCCATAAAATTCACAAAAATTAAAAATCTTTAGGGGGATAACACGAGTCATTATATAAAATGTTGGTCAACTTTTGTCCACTAAAAAAATTTCTACTCTCTTCGTTCATCTTTATTTACTTTTTATTGATTTATCACAAAAATTAAAAAGTAGCAAATGATGAAGATAGATTTATCAAATAACTCTTTGAATGTAATAAATACAGTGTCTTGAAAAATGTATAGGAAAATAACTATAGTTAATGCTAGAGTACATTAAGAACTAAGTGTATAATTATCTTTTGATTTCATAAATTGGACAAGTATTGTTGAACATCCCAAAATGGTACAATAAACAAGTAAAGATGGATAAAGAGAATATATCTAAAGCAGGTAAATACATACGAGGATTTTTCAAAAAAAGCAAACACTTGAAACATAATAAGGCAAAAATAGCTATCGTTTGCTAAAATTACACTTTGTAGTTACATATTATAGGAGTGAGGCGAGCGAGATTGAGAGAGAGACGAGAGAGACGAGAGAGAGAGGACAGAGAGTGGAGAGAGACTGATTGTATCTGTATATTTGTCAAACTTATGTGTATATATGCCAAATAATTATATATATGTAACTAATATACAAATATATTTGCATATGCGGCAAGCGAGATCGGGAGATGAGGGAGAGAGGTGGGCGAGATCGAGAGAGAGAGAGAGAGGGGCAAGCGAGAGAGAGTAGAGAGTGGAGAGAGACAAATTGTACACATATATCTATCGAATTGAATATGCATATTTGTCAAATAATTGTATATGTGTCATAAGTATACATATATATTTATATATCTGGCAAGAGATTGTGGAGAGAAAGAAACAAAGAAGAGAAAAAATAGTAACAAAATCCTAATTATAACTATAAATTGTAATATTTTCAAATTAAAATAATACAATAGAAATACATACTATGAATTTGTGTGTTTATGTAATTTACCCAAAATATTTAAAAAAACTAAAAATATCAAAAATATTAGACATGTACAAACATGTCGACCATCATAGCTTGTAGCCACTTGTATACAACAACAACAACATTACCTCAATGCCTCAAAGGCTCCCGCCCATTGCGGGATAAGGGGGGGTCGGATGTACGCAGCCTGACCCCTATGTTTAAAAACATAGAGCTACTGTTTCCAGATTGTAGCCACTTGTATATAGTACTAAAATAATACAAAATTCTGGATTGAACTCCAAAAGTCCACTGTCCAAAGACTTCATATCTTTCTTCTCCACTCCACATCCCCAATTCTTTGCTTCAATGGAAAATCAAAAGCAAACAGTAAACCAATTAGCTGTAAGGAACAACCCCACAAAACTCCCCCAAGGATTGCTTCAATTTTCATCCCTCCCAGATGAAATCATCATTGAAATTCTCTTGAGGTTACCAGTAAAATCTCTCTTGAAATTAAGGTGTGTTTCAAAATCATGGCTTTTTTTACTCTCAAGTTCACATTTTATCAATAACCAAATCAATTTTTCATCCAGCAATGTGAATTTTAGACTTGTTGTAACAGCTTCAGTATCTGGTTTAGTGGGTAGAATGTGCTCTGTTTACTCTCTAATCTGTGAAAATTCCTCACTAAATGTTGCTAAAATTGATTACCCATTGAAACCCCCTTTTGTTGGATTTGCAAAATTTTTGGGTTCTTGTAATGGGTTGATCTGTTTAACCTCAATGTCATTTAAACTGATGCTATGGAACCCATCTACTGGAAAACACAAGGAATTTCAAGATTCATTTGTTCAGTGTGCTGTGAATTGTTATATTAGATATGGGTTTGGTTATGATGGTGTTAATGATGATTATAAAGTTGTTAAAATTTTTAGTTTTCCGAGAAATGAGGGGAAATATGAGAATAAGGTGAAGATTTATAGCTTAAAGACTGATTCTTGGAAAATGGGGGAGGGGTTTGATAGTGGTTATGTAAATGCGCAATCAGGGATGTTTTTGAATGGATATCTTCATTGGGAGGTACGCCATTGTGGCGATTCTGGTGGTTCTTCGGAGATTATGACACTGGATTTGTCTACGGAGACGTATGGGGTAATGCCGTTGCCTAATTGTGGAAATGGGGGTACTAGTTGGACGTTGAGTGTTTTAGGTGGATGTCTAGTTGCTTGTTGCAACTATGATCTGGATAGGACGGATATGTGGGTGATGAAGGAGTATGGCGTGGAGAAGTCGTGGACTAAGTTAGCTTCGGGTCTCTCTGCTCCCCTTGGTCGTTTGGGTTATATCACGCCTTTGTCTGTGTCGGAGAATGGTGATGAAGTTTTAGTGAAGCTTGGTACAAATTTAAGTTTGTATACTACGAGGAACTCTTCACATAAATCCTTGGACATTCATTCATCAGGTTGTTGTCTTCAAGTACAAGCGATTACTTACTTTGAGAGTCTAGCTTCGCCTCATATTGGTATATCATGACGTATAATGGGACAGTGGCGTTGCTTAGTTGTGGAAATGGAAACTTCCGTTGGATGTTTAAGTGTTTTAGGAAGACATTTGGTTGCCTGCTGCAACTATTCCGTTTAGGTAGGATATATGGGTGATGAAGGATTACGGTGTGAAGACATTCTCACTTTTCCGATCTCCCTTTGGTGATTGCGTTTGATGTATTTTCGCGTAGTTAAACGTTTGTCACATTTATTATAATGTTGAGTTCTTATGTTAAACTACTTGTCTCACTATATGTCTTTGGTTGATCAAATATCAGAACTCAGAAGCATGTTTATGCGTGTATTGGTACGACAAAAGTCATTTTCCGGTGTTTGTTGGTCAGTGGAAAATACGATGGACATGGTTGAAGTGAGTATGAAAGAATGATTTCCACCCACAAGCAAGGAAAGTCATTTCAGCATAGGAAAATGTTTTTCGTGAAAAATGACTTTAATTGACACTCCCGAAGAGGTCATAACGGGTGTTTTCCAGGAGCTATACCTTTGCCCACCTTACCAGGCTATCCAGAAAAC
>JAPFFP010000113.1:22723866-22739124 GCA_026153255.1 Solanum medicagineum
ATATCATACCACTCATTGTGGCAGCTTTGAAGAATATAGAAATAGTCTAAATATGTTAAAAATAACTCTTATTTTTCTTTTTCTTTTGTTTTATTCTTTTTTCTTTCTCATTATGCCTTTTCTAGTCAGAAATTATTTGATTGTCCAATCAATAAGATGAATGACAATAACAAAAGCTTAGTTAGCGACAACATTGCCGCTTAAATTGTCTTATTCTTTGCTCAAGCAAAATCGAATTGAGAATTTTAAATTTACGAATTTTTATATAATTACAAGTTAATACTGCAATATGTCTAAATTTATTAAAGTTTATACACTATCAAATAAAAAAACACACACCTAAAACATCTTAATTTTCGAGTGTCATACATGTACATTTACGATCAAGTGTGCCGGGCCGGACCTATATTGGTGTAGGGAGTTTACCTCGTAAAAAAATTACATTATATATATATAAGGTGAATTTTCTATATCTTTGTGTATCTACTAATTTTGAACCACGTAAGTGGGCTAAACAATCCAACTTGGAACACAAATACTAATTTTATACTTTGCAATCTATATTTTTCGAACCTCCCGAATGAAAATTCTTAATCCGCTATTGTAAGCATAGACATTTCATCTCTAAATTATCATTAATCATTTATCAAAACACACTTCAACTATCTGTTGTTTCTGTATCTTACCTTAAATATCACATCATTTAGGTAGGAAAAATAAATAATTAATAGTTGATAATTTGACTAGGAAACTTAGTATAACTAATAATTTTGATATAAAACTCAAAAAATTAGGATACATTAGATGCATTTTTAACTATTCATTCTCCAAAAGATAAAAATATTTTGTGTACTACGACAAATAAAGATGACTTGTTAATGTAAAAATTATTTATATATTACTTAAACTTAGATATTTAGTGATCTTTTTATTTTTTTTGCATGCATAAAATTCGAATAAAAGATATTGAATTGATGTGAATTTTTAACTAGTCTACTAGATGCAGAGTGGCAATTTATCATTTCTACATAGGCAAATGATAAATAATAATATTGATGATAGTGACATTCTTGATGCTCGTTAAAAACTTTGGTATCAAGAGGGAATAAAAATATTTATGTGGTTTGTCATTTTCTTGCAGCCTGCAACATTATATAATGATCTAAAAATTGATTGAGCCATATGAGCATATTTCACATTACATTCTTCTAAACTTTTTTCTTCCCTTTTCTTGATATTGTGCCAAGCCAAACGGTGTACAAATATGGAAGTACAGAACAAGTATGTAACAATCAAGGCCAACGTAAATGGTGCACCAGAAGAGTCTGACTTTGAGATAAAAGTCGAAAACGTTTCACTTATCGTTGAGTCAGGGTCTAAGGATGTTGTTGTCAAGAACCTATTTGTGTCGATTGATCCGTATCAGATAAACAGGATGAAGAGCCAAAGTTCATCACAACAAGCCATAAGTTTTTCAACTTCCATAACTCCTGGAGAGGCTATTGACACTTATGGTGTCGGAAGAGTGTTGGTTTCTCGTCGACCTGAGTTCAAGAAAGATGACTTGGTAGCAGGGCTACTTACCTGGGGAGAGTATACTATAGTAAAGGAAGGTTCAATGTTGAATAAGCTGGATCCTAATCTGGACTTTCCTTTGTCTTACCAAGTCGGAGTTTTTGGATTCAGTGGACTTGCTGCCTATGCTGGATTCTTCGAAGTGTGTAAGCCGAAGCCAGGGGAGAGAGTTTTCGTGTCTGCTGCTTCAGGTTCGATAGGACATTTAGTAGGACAGTATGCTAAATTACTTGGATGTTATGTTGTTGGCTCTGCTGGTAGTCAAGAAAAGGTAAATTTACTCAAGGAGACACTTGGATTCGACGATGCATTCAATTATAAACAAGAACCTGACCTTAAATCGGCTCTCAAGAGGTGTTTTCCTCAAGGGATTGATGTCTACTTTGACAACGTGGGAGGCAGGATGCTAGAAGCAGCAGTGGCAAACATGAACTCCTTTGGCAGAGTGGCTGTTTGTGGGGTTATTTCTGAGTACACGAATACTAGCACACGAGCTGCTCCGGAGATGTTGGATATAGTCTACAAGAGGATTACCATCCAAGGATTCCTAGCGGCTGATCACATGAATGTGTATGCAGATTTCCTGTCGAAAACAGTTGAGTACGTTCAAACTGGAAAACTCAAGGCCATTGAAGATGTCTCGGAAAGTGTTGAAAGCATTCCCGCTGCTTTTACTGGACTGTTCAATGGTGATAATATAGGGAAAAAGATTGTCAAAGTTGCAGATGAGTGAAAAAATAAGGATTCATGATTGTTGGCCTATTTCTTCATGAATTAAAAATCAAGAACTTACATTGTATTAGCAAATACTATCTCGTCTGTGCTTCTTTCAAGTTGTAATCCATTTGAAAATTCATCTTCTGCATTAAACGAATTTGATCTTTACACACTCGGATTCTTGTTAGTTTCCCTTTCATGAATCCTAGATTTAAACTAACCACATCACCCTATAGTCCACCCTCATTCCCGAATTAGTTGACTCGACGTTTATATCAACAAGTACATCCTTAGCAACTACTTCAAGACCACTACAAGATAAACAAATATAAGTCTCCGTCAACGTAGAGACCAACCATTATACCAAAATGGATCACAATTAGATCAGAAGCTACAAACTTGAGCTCATCAGGTGACACACGTACAAGCTTCTCAGTAACATCAATAGCCTTACCAACCTGTTTAGAGGAAAGACGTCAAAGTTGACACAGGACACAACTTTTTTCATCTACTTCAGTGATAGCATACCAAACATCTTGATAAATATGAACTAATTATTAGCTGAGCGATTCACGTCCTACTATACAAGCTGGCACAGATCAGTCTTAGCAACAAAAAGGGTATCAAAGCTTGTTCATTCTAAAAAAGATGATCAAATTAACGCTCAGCAGATTGTCTGATATAAAGAATTTGGATTCACACCATATGCATCATAAACTTTCCTTAGTACTCCAATCACATTTACGAACTGTGAGAAATTCCTTTTCAGATCTGCATCATCATCTGAAAAGTCTTATGGTTGCAAAGACAAGTCATTCGAGGACTCGGAAGTTTCTCTTGCTTTATCCTCATCATCTTTACTATAGCCAACCTCATAATCTTTTCTCTGGGGTTAATAAACCAAAGTCCAGGGCAAACTCGGTGTACTAAAGCTCCTGTTATGCGCAGGGTCTAGAGAAGAGCCCGACCATAAGAGTTTATTGTATTCAACTTTACCTTGCATTTCTCACAGAGGTTGTTTCCAAAGCTTAAATCTGTGACATCCTGGTCATATGATTACAACTTTACTTCAATGCCTGACAATACGCCGAACAGTCTCTGAGAGAATACGGAGGTTCCAAGCTTTTTACTGATGGGGAATTTTCAGGGAAACACTGAAAAACAGAAAAATGAAGAATTCGTCTCAAGCAATTATTAGGGAATACGTGCCACAGTAAAAATTTCTCGAGAAACAAGGACCTGAAAGAGAAAAATGAAGAAAAGATGTGAAAAATATAGATGTTTTTTAGAGGTACAAATAATCCTAGATATCTCGAGCTACTAGCATATGCTTTATTTTGAACGCAAGGACGACTTATAATTCATGATTAAGAATATTGCAATTCCATGAGCACACTTTCTCTTAAGATCATGGAACTCTTCGCGATGAACCTAGACGTACAAAAGAGCTACTTTAAGGAATTCTTCGAAGACAACGAATCCATAATGAGACTCAACTACTATCCACCATGCCAGAAACCAGAGCTCACCTTAGGAACAGGACCTCATCATGATCCAACATCATTAACCAATTCTCCATCAAGATTGTGTTAGCGGGCTTCAAGTTTTCGTGGACAATGAATGGCGCTCCATCAGTCCAAATTCCAATGCTTTCGTGGTTAACATAGGCGATACATTTATGGTAAGCAAAAAGTAGGCACCAGAAACTAACAATCCTACTAGACGAGGGTTCTTCGGAAACAGACTCTCTATCTCTATGAGGTAGTGGTAAGGTGTGCATACATTTTACCCTACTCAGACCCCATTTGTGGAATTTCACTGGGTACATTGTTGTTGTAAACTAACAGTCGTACTAGTACATACAAACAATATAAAGAGCTAGAGACAGACAATGTGTGTATATATTTCGTGTTTGGCATTTTGCAGGCGTTATCAAATGGAAGGTTCAAAAGTTGCTTGCACAGAGCAGTGGTAAACAACACGACTCCTCGGAGATAAGGTGGTGAGGCCACCAAATGAATTGGTGGCCTCCAACAACCCTCGACTCTATCCCGACTTCACATGGCCTACGTTCCTTGAGTTTACTCAAAAGCATTACAGATCTGATATGAACACTCTTCAAACTTTCTCAAATTGGCTTCAACACAACATTGCACAAGATTAAGAGCTAGCTATACATGGGAGATGAATTCAAGATTGAAGACCTTGGAATTTTCGAATCTTTTCTTTAGAACTACACATTGTTTTTCTATTGTTTTTAGTCTTTAAATACATGTCTATAATTCTCCAGTGCAATAGATTTTCATTCTACAACTTTTCTTTCTTTGTTATTTTCCTGAATCGAGAGCCATTTTTCTCGGGGGACCTGTGAGTGATGAGATGGAATCTAAAGCCATTTTTCTTGAAAATCATGGTTTATGTCATCAATTTCTTATTGATACTCACTCTTTCCTCTCTCCTCTCTACAAATTCTTCATGAAAATTGTACTCGTCAATCTTCGATGATGGCAACAATCTCTCTTACGGAGGCTCTGATTTCTACAGTAAAGCTTAATATTGAGTTTAATTAGCGGTAGAAATTTGACTTGAGTATTGTGTTTTCCTTTTATGTCTTTTCAGAAAATTGGCTAGCTTTAATTTCTTCAAGTTTTGGCATCCGAATCTACTTCTTCCCGGTTCTTTGATTTTGTATTTCAAATTGTTATTTACACTTTTTTCTCATCTTGCATGTGGATTTTACTTTCATTTTTTGTGCTTATTTGTGTTTTTCCTTCACTTATTCGGGGATACTAATTTGTTCTGAATGTATTTAGCTGAGATTAATTTTTGTTATTGTTTTGTTTTGGCATATTGATCAATTTTGAGAGTAGTTTTGAAGTGTGGTTATGTAACCCCAATTTTCTAAGCCATTTGGGTGTAACAAAAGTAAAAGTGATTTTGTTCGATGATTATCCACCATAGTAGAACTAGAATCAGCAATTTTAAACCTAGTTACTAATTGGAATGAAGTATTCTTCACTAAATGCTTTCTCCGCGAAGTTGTTTTTTTAATTTTGATATGTATGATTTATTCTTAGCAACACTACTTGGCAGTTTAATGGTAGTTTTTGAAACAAATGATGATAGTAATCTTTGTGTTTAATGACTGGAATATATGTGTTAAGAAGTAAGTTTTGTGACTAATGTTATACTATTTGTTTTATGTTAATACCTTTATGCAACAAACGCGTTATGCTCATTGTATTACTGCGGTTGCTGGCATAGAGTTAGCCTATACTTATTCACCCCATGACATAAGTACAACGAAAGAAGCCATAAAGCATGCGTTCAGTGGTAGAAGTTACGCCTCAAGGGAAAGATTCTCTAAAAGTCCTGCCTTGCAAATCGAGAAACTGAAGAACTTAAACATCAAGTCCGGAGAAATTAGTTGTCTCAAGGCAGACAAACATACTCTTAATGGTGCAATAGAAAGACATTTCAAATTAACATTAGTCTACACACAACATACATTCAAGGGAAGGAGAAGCTTGTTCAACATTTCATTGTGACAAACTTAAGACTTAAAACTACCAGCAATGTGAGATGTAAGTAGTAGATGTCGGCAAGCCTCCCTATATACATTGAACAAGGTAATAACATTAGTACATCACGAATGAACTGTAAACACAAGCAAAGCCCGCGTTTCTTCATTGAGCTCCACGCAGTGTCCAGGTGGTGGATTAGTTGTCTCGTTGTTCCTAACATAGCTTTTTCACTTCCTGAAAGTTCGGTAATACGGAAAAGTTGATGAAAAATCTCATTGACATCTCATATTAAAAGTAACAGCAGGGTAGATCTAGAAAGCAACAAAAGAAGAGCTAGCTCCGGCACATTTTACATTTACCATGTACTAAACACAAGCTGATGGCCTTATTTGAGCCAACAAGGACGAGCTCCATTTTCCAAAATTTGAGAAATATCAAAGGTGCTTCGGTTCATATTCTAAAATAGTGAAGATGAACAAATACAAGGTACTTAGGTAATCTCGAGTCTAGACTGCATGAAAGTGGTGCAGAAATGGTACACATAGTCTATAAATACCAAACAACAACAACATACCCAGTGGAATCCCACAAGATGTCCCAAATGATGCAACAAGTAAAACCATAACAATAACTAAATCCATGTTTCAAATTTTTGAAATTGTTTTACTACAAAGATTACATATTTTTCCTTGTTTGTACATGCTTGGCTAGATTTACTCTGGTCAGATTTCATATTCACAACTAAGAGTTGATCCCACAACGAAATAAGAGTTTCTTTTGAAATGATAAATCGACAAAGGCTATTCCTCTCACACTTGGTGATAAATAGTCATAGCACCTAAGAATTCTAAAAAAGGTCCAGCTGCACATAATCAGCCGCTCTATTTAGGAACAAGATAAAAGAGCTCTTTATAGCAGAGGAATTTCTTGCCCAAAATAATGAAGAAGAAAAATATTTGTACTTTAGTAACTTAGAAGACAGAACCATCTGAAACAAAGTTTTAATCCCAATTTATTTCTCTACGTTCTCCTGTTCATTGGCATCTCCAATCTACTCTAGTGATCATAACAACTAAATATGTTTCCTCAACTGCTTTCTCCTTCCAACTCACTTTTGTTCAAATCAATGTTATTTACCAAACCAAAAGAAGAGTTGGCCATTGATTGACCGAATATGTTGTAGCATACGACATATCCAATATAATCCCACAAGTGAGGTCTGCGTAGGGTAGCTATACGCAGCCTCACGCCTACCTTGTGAGGGTAGAGAAGTTGTTTAAGATAGACCCTCAGCTCAAGTAAAGCACACAAAAGAATCAAGTAAAGAAAACATTGTTAAAGAAGCCATGCTGAAACAATCAACAAACATGTAATAGAATGAGCAGATAAAAGAAAAGAAAATTAACAGTAAGCTATAAGCAGCAGGGAGGAACACCAAAACTGGATAGTATGTCTTACTTTTAACTCCTATTCCATAATTCCCATACTACTTTTTTTCCATTATTAAGAGAACTAAAAGTGGGCCCTGGATTAAAAAAAACTGTAGATTCCCCGGCCGTGATTTCTGTGTGCCTGATGGTCTTTATACTTACCTTGTCTAGATGAAAAAATAACCGTACGTAACTTCTCAAGAAGAGAAAAACAAAGTCCTATTCAATTTATTTAGTGGTAGACACTAAAAACGACAGCCAAATAATTGTTGTTCCGACAAGTTGTTTAATGGAACTATGCAAAAAGGAGATAGAACAAACAAGATATCTAGAGAAGATTTATTGTAAAGACGTTGCATATGCAATTAAAAAAAGAAACAACTAGATTAACACATGTTGAAAAATGTATTAGGCAGAGCTCTTACAGTCGTAAGTCATGGGCTGCAGCCTTCATTGTTGTTATGGAATTAGTTCGTTTGGTAAAATGGGAGAAATCATACTTTCAATGTAGATTTCCGCCTCGAGACAGGCATCAAAGTTAGTCACCTCCGGGTATCTGATTGAATCATCATTCGGATTGTATATCATGAAAATTGATCCAAACACAAGTAAAATTTCACCTTTTTTAGACATGCAAAGGGGTGGAGAGAACATGTACTTCCCAGGATCATTAGGACACCTTATGCTATACATCTTTTCCCAAGAATCTTTAACACCATACTCCTTCATAACCCACACATCTGCTCGAGTTTTGTGATGATTACAAAGCACGGAAAGATTGTTTACCAACACTCCCAGAACAAAATCAAAATTTCCTCTTTCATAACAGGGCTGCTCTACCTTTCCCCATTTCTCATCCGTCAAATCAATAGAAATGATATCCCAGACATTATACTCACCAAGGCCAGAAGTAGTAGCCCAATGAAGCTTCCCTTTCACAAACTTACCCGAATCATTCAACAACACCCCACCCTCAAAATCATCAACATTTCTCCAAGAATCACTCTTTAAACCATATATCTTCACCTCAACATCATACGACCCCCCCGAACCAAAAATACAGAATATACCCACCACCTTATAATCATCATTAACCTCATCATATCCAAAACCATACATGAAATAGTAACCACACCTCAACGTAGGCCTCGAATCAGGCAATCTCTTGAACTTCCGAATCGATGGGTTCCATATAAACAAATCATTCTCCTCAATAGCAAGACAAATCAACCCATTAACAGAACCCACAATCCAAACAGACTTCTGAGGATTTTTCATAGGATAATCCAAATCAAACGCCTCAGTAACAGACTCGTATAACAAAGAACCAAGTGAACAGTCCTTCAGATTATATTCAGGTTGAACAAAACTCAACATAAGCCTATGGTGTGTGTACTCCTTGTTATTAGCAGAAAAACAAAGATGGGTATTGACAAACTCAGAGCTAGAGATTAAACAAAGCCAAGACTTTGAAACACACCTGAACTGCAAGAGGGATTTCACTGGAACCCTTTTGAGGATTTCAGTGATGATTTCTTCAGGCAAATCAGGGGTTGTAAAGGTTGAATCTTGCATCGAAGTTGATGGAAATTGAGAATGGTCAGTGGGTTTACTCCGTTTGGGGTTTTGATGGGGTTTTTCATCTTCTTCAGATTCCATTTTTGGGTTGAAGAAATTTGAGAAATGGTTTGTTGTCTTGCTCTGTAATTGTACAAGATTCTCAATATTTCTGTTCAATGAATTCCCCCAAATTGTATTGCGGACTGTTTCGTCTCCCAAAGTAGAATATTTTAGTCCCTGTGAAAATTGTCATAATTTTTTTCAATCAAATAATATAAATTTTTATTCTTAATTTATAATATATGACATCAAAATTTTGCTAATATCAAAATTAAAATTAGAAATATCAAATCATACCGAACTAATTTAATATGATAACAGTATCATATTTTTAGATACCAAAATCAAAATTACCATACTGAATTTTTAAACACCATATCATATCATACCATGCTCACCCCTACATAAAATGAAATAAAGAAAATACTTTTGTCATTAGTTTGATCGTTGTAGATTTTGATTTAATCATCCGAATGTTAATTATATACAAAAATAAAAATAAAACGAAAAAGATAAAAGTACGGAATAGAAAAATAAAATAACGGTAAGAAATTGATGAAGATATTATGTTTTAAGAGCATTGTACTTGATAGCTTTATCGATTGTACACTTGTACACAAATACACGTTTAAAGTTCTCAAAATACAAAGTAACATGCTTAATACCTATTGGTATAACACCATGAAAGTTCAATAGATGTAAAGAAATCAAATAATTATCTGATCACAAGAAAAGATCTTCAATTTATAGATATCTAAAGTTTTAAAACGATTTTTTTAAAATGTCACACTTTGAATAAGAGGTTTGTTACTTAAAGTGAAATCCAATTCACGAAATATGAATTATCTGGTGTTAGTGAGTTTCTAATACTTCTATTTCCAGCATTTCAACAAGGCAATAACCCCACGGTTGGAACATTGTAAATACAAAGTCGAATGTAGAATTTATAGTCAACATCAAAAGTATTGAGTTCAGACCTATTCTTGTGTAAACAAACCCATGTTGTTCGGCAGCCATCTCTGTTTCAAGGTTGAGCTTATAAGGTTAGATTCAAGATTGTCTATTTTTTCTGTTGTTGTGAAATGATTAATTCGATGGCCAATCGCACACTGTTTCAAACTCGATGCATAATACCAAAGTTTTGTTTGTGGATGGGTTCAAACATGTGACGTGTGCCTAACCCTCAAGCATCACAAGCCGAACTCTTACCGCTAGATAAAAGCATCGAAGGGTAAGCTCCTGCTATGTGCAGAGTCCGGGGAAGGATTGTTTAAAACTCGATGTATAATACTAAAGTTTTGTCTGCAAGGGGGTTCAAATATGTGATGTGTGCCTAACCCTCGAACACCACAAGCCGAACTCTTACCACTAGATAAAAGCACTGGAGTTACTGAAGGGTAAGTATGTCCAGGCCCAATGTACATTTCCCCAGCTTCTTGATCACAATCAAAATTAATAATATACCTTCAAATATCGCGCAAGCCTAGCCAGAATTTCACCTTTCTTTAACATGATATAGGATAGATATAGATTATGAATATCGTTAATATTATACATCATTGTCCAAGATTCTTTAACCCCGTAGATACATAATACTCTTCAATCTTATAACAAAGGACGGAAAGATTACTACACAACACTTCCAGCTCTAATAAAAAATCTCCTTTCCCATTCGAAGGCTTGTCTACGTTTTCCCATTTTTCCTGTTCACAAACTTTCCAGAAATATTACGAAATATCTCTCTTAGACGATAACTATGATCAACACTTTTCCAAGAATTACTCTTTAGACTATATATTACTACCTTATAATCATCACGAAACTCATCATATATAAAACCAAAATGATCATAGGAAACATCTCTTAGTCCTGTTTCAAAACTAGGCAATTTCCAGTACTTTCTAATCGATGGATTCCATAGAAATAAGTATCTTTTGCTATCAACATGATTAGTTAGACAAATCAATCCATCCACCGAACCCAAAATAAGAAGAACTCCATAAGATTTATTAAATGGGGATGTAAGTCAGAATCACAACGTAGAGATCTAATAGAAAAATCCATAGGACGCTTGCACGGGAGCCTATAGTGAGAGTTTTCCTTGTTACTAGTCAATAAACTGAGATGAGACTTGATAAATTCAGGGCTAGAGATTGAATCGAGCAAGTATTTTGAAATCAGCCTGTATCGCACTAGAGATTTCACTAAAAACTTTAAAAAGATTTCAGTGATGAGTTCTGACGGAAGATTAGGGATTGTTGAACTCGAGTCTTGCATTGAATTTGATGGAAATTGAGATTCCATTTGGGTTGCAAATTTTTAGGTTACAAACGTCACAAAAAAGTTGCCTTCTTTATATTAGAAAATAAAGAAAAACCTAATACTTATATTGGGTTATAAAATTATCGAAATTTTAACATATTTATAAAATAAATATCGAATTATTGATTCGGTTTTGGTTTTTAAATAGGAATAATTATTCCTTATGAAGTTATTAGATTACTTATCAAAGTTTTAATTTATTTTCGTTTTTAATTAAATGTTACCATTTATTATTGAACAATTACCTAGGAATCCTATTAATACGTGGCACACTGGCAACATACGGTTTAAGGTTGGATTCCACAGATGACCTACTAAGATTTTCCAGATTAATTTGAATTGATTACTGATTAAAATTAAAAAAAAAAATTCAATTAATTTTTAAAGTATTAAATATTTCCTTCATCTAATTTTATTTGTTCTAAAAATACAAAGTAACATTGTTCTTAATACGTATTTGTGCAACACCATGAAAGTTCAATAGTAAAGAAATCAAATAATTTTCTGATCACAAGAAAAGATCTTCAATTTATAAATATTTAAAATTTAGAACCATTTATTTAAAATGATACACTTTGAATTGGGGGGTTTGTTACCGTAAGTGAAATCCAATCCACGAAATATGAAGTATCTGGTGTCTTTGAACATGGATTAGCCGCCGCAAGCCGCTTGGGGACATTGTAAATACCAAGTCGGATTAGGATTTAAACTTTATGATTACAAACTTTTAAGATTCGTAGTATTGAATTTATTTTACTTTTAAAAGTTATGAGTTCATTTATTCCTGTATAAACAAACCCTTGTTGTTGGACAGCCAGTCGATGTATAATACCAAAGTTTTGTTTGCAGGCGGGTTCAAACACGTGACGTGTGCCTAACCATCTTCACATCAGAAGTCGAACTCTTACAACTAGATAAAAGCACTGAGTTACTGACAAAGTTTATGTATAACAATAGCTTATGAATCCAATAAAATGACTAACAAAATCAAAAAGTAATAAGATCTAAAAATGTCCTATTTCTAGGTAATTTCAATAGTTGAAATAACAAATATAGTCTAATCATTCGAGGAAAATGGACATGGAAAAACTCTTACTAGTTACAATTTATTGCTTGATCTGAGCTTTCCCCGCCCGGAAAGGGAAGAACTAGGCTTTCAACGTAGATTTCCATAGCCTCTCGATGACAATCAAAGTTAATAATATTTGGCTTAAACGAGTTACCCTTTGGATTATATATCTTGAAACATCGCTTAAGCCCAACCAGAATTTCACCTTTATTTGACATGAAATAGGGTAGATCTTTCCCGTATGAATTATCAGCATAATTAATGGTAAACATATTTATCCAAGATTCTTTAATTCCATACTCTTTCATAATCCAAATAGATACATACTTTTCCTTGTGATAACAAACGATAGAAAGATTACTACCCAACACTTCTAGTCCTGAAATCGTTTCGACTAAGGGCTTTTCTACCTTTCCCCATTTCTCATCAGACATATCAATAGAAAGGATGTCATAATGGTCAGCCCAATGAAGTTTCCCATTGACAAACTTACCAGAAACATTCACATATGACCCACTTGGACGACGACTACAATCAACACTTCTCCAAGAATTACTCATTAGGCCATACATTTTGACCTCAACTTCCTCTCGATTGATATTTCTGTAAGAATTAAAAAGAATGACTAACACCTTATAATCATCACGAAACTCATCATATATAAAACCATAAAGTTGATCGGAAGCATATCTTAGTTCACTTGCAAAACTAGGCAATTGCCAGCACTTTCTAATCGATGGATTCCACAGAAATAAACATTTTTTTCTACCGAAAAGACTAGTTAGACAAATCAATCCATTCACAGAACCCAAAATATGGAGACGCCCACAACGTCTATTAATGGGAAGATGCAAGTCAGATGTCTCGGTAAGCGAATCATAAAGTAAAGATCTAAGAGAACAATCCACGAGACGCTTGCTCGAGGGCTGAATAAGCCTCATCATAAGCCTATGGTGAGAGTTTTCCTCGTTATTAGTCGATAAATTCAGATGAGACTTGATAAAATCAGGGTTAGATGTTAAATCGAGCAAGTATTTTGAAATTGACCTGTATCGCAAGAGAGATTTCACTGGTAGCCTCGAAAAGATTTCAGTGATGAGTTCTGGTGGAAGGTTAGGGATTATCCAACTTGAGTCTTGAGATTCCATTAGGGTTGCAAAATTTTGGGTTACAAACGTCAAAAAAGTGGCTTTCTTTAATATTTATATTAGAAAACCCTAGTACTAATATCTTCCTTTCATTCATTTTTTGTTTCGGCAAAATTTTTTTTTTATTAGAAAGACTTTCCCCCCCCCCCCCCTTTTTTTTTCCTTATTAAGGACGCCCTCTAAAATCTCTATATGGTTATGTTTGGTATGATGGAAAACGTTTTAATGGAAAATAAGTTAATTTTTAATTTATTTTCTCATGTTTGATTGGTAAGGAAAAATATTTTTTGAAAATATTTTCTATTGATTGCTTAGTGAATAAAAATACTTTTTTGGAAAATATCTTTTATTTTGGTTAGAGAATAGAAAATATCTTTTAGGAAAATAGTTTCTAGCATGAAAATTAATCTCGATTTAAAGCCCGACCCGACACTTAATAAGAGATCAACTCAACTTCTGACCAAAGATTCTACTTTCAAATTTAGTCTCAACCTCAGCTTTCGAACCAGAATTCGACCATATCTGACTCTAGACCTAATTTTTCAAATAATTTAATTTTTTAAAAATATTTTTAAATTTTTTTGGATGGGTGGGATGGGTCAGGGATGATGGTGGGGTTCAGAGATAGGGATGCAGGAAAAAAAATAAAATTTTTAAAAATTTAAAAATATTTTTCAAAAAAAAATTTGGGAGGGGAGGGGGGAGGGGGGGTCCGCAGGGAGGGTAAAAATTAGGCTTTTAATTTTATTTTATTTAAAAAATTAACGTGGTAGGGATAGAGTTAAAAATAAAATTAATTTGAGATTGGAGGAAAGTTTTGGAAAATGTTTTAGTTTTTGAAAGGAAGTTATTTTCCTTAAATTTGAGGAAAATAAGTTGATTAAAAAATATTTTTCAAAACATTTAGGCCAACCAAACATGAGAAAATTAAAAAAAAGAAATTAGAAAAATATTTTCCTTCATGCCAAACACACCCTATATATACTTGTTTTTTCCTCGAGAAAATTGAAGCCGTCAATACAAGTCAGCTTAGTCCATCTTGTACTTAATAGGATTGTACTAAAATTTTTGAAAGACTACTCTTTTATAAATATTTATTATTTTTAAAAATATTTTTTATTTATTATCTAGATATCAAAAGTGAATTATATATATAACATATATATACTATAAATATCATATAATTATTTTGATTAAAAACTACGCTATATATTAAAAATGAGTTATGTATATAATATAAATGAATTATATTATGTGTAAAAGTAATTTTTCATGCAATAAAAATGTATAATAATGTCTAGAAAAATCTTGTACCATACTCGCTTTCAGAGTCTCTTTTCCACCGTCGAATATTTCTTATCAATCCGAGATCGAAGTTAAAAGTTATAATAGGATTATTTCTTATCAAAATCCGAGGTCGTAGTTAAAAGTTATGATATGATATTATGTAATGAAGCTACATTATACCTAGAGGATATTCTTGAATAAGCAGGGGAGATAGTAGGGAAAAACAGTTTGCTCAGGCAAATTCGAATATTAAGTGGAAATGCCTATGTTTTGAACGTAGATTTAAGAGAATCATTAAGTAAAGATCTAAGAGAACAATCCACAAGACGCCTAGGATGAGTTTCCGATAAACTGATATGAGACTTGATAAATTCAGGGCTAGAGATTAAATTGAATAAGTATTTTGAAATTAATATGTATGCAAGAGAGATTTCACCGGAAGCCTTAAAAAGATTTCAATGATGAATTCTGACGAAAGGTTAAGGATTGTGGAACTTGAGTCTTGTTGTGCAGATTGAATAACGATTCAACCCAATTTAAGCACTTGCGGAATTATAACTGGACAG